>JAABNV010117839.1:0-13893 GCA_033439845.1 Ispidina picta | reverse complement strand
TCATCCCATCCCATCCCATCCCACCCCACCCATCCCATCCATCCCACCTCTGTTCCCATCCCCATTCCCATCCCCACCTGAGGCCCCATCACTGTTCCCATCCATCCCTACCTCTCCAGAGCCCACGGACTCCCTCCTCCCTGGCGATGGTGCAGTAGGCATCCCAGGTGCCGCTGTACCGGCGGGCACTGTCTGGCAGCGCCCCGAGGGCCTGGAACCTCACCTTGACCACGTCGGTGGGCTGGGCACACGCCACTGCCACTGCTCCTGTGGTGCAGCCGGCCAGCACCCGTGCCACCAGCCCTGTGCCTGGAAAGGGTAGGCACTGGGACCCCTGTCCCTGCAGGGACTCCGGGGTGAGTGCCCCGGTGTGATCAGTGGGTGCTGCATCTTGTGCACACCAGGGCGGGTCGTTCACCCCCAGGGGGGCTGTTTCCCATCAGGCTGAGCTGTGCCCACTCAGGAGAGGCTTGTGCATAGGGATGGGGTGGTGACCGCCTGGACACTCACTCTCAGCACCCTTGGGGGTGTAGAGCTGCTTCACCGAGTCGTAGAGCCCGATGCGGATGGAGGCGAAGCTCATCTGCCGCTGCAGCCCGGGCACCAGCCCGCTGTACAGGCTGCGGGGTCCCTCTGTCCTCACCATGGTGCTCAGTGTTCCCAGAACACCCCGGTACTCCACGGCGCTGGTGGTCCGGGGGATCCGCACCTCACCCTGGATCTGCAGGACGTTGGGCAGTGTCAGCCTGCTTCCCACCTTCGCCAGGATGCTGCCGGCTCCGGGTGGGGGCTGCTCCCTGCTGGCGGGTCGTACCTGCAGCCGCACCTTGGCGGTGTCCAGGGGGAAGGTGCAGAGGTCGGCGATGCAGGCGGCGGTCCCTGCGCTGACGAACTTCACGGCGGCCGGAGGGGGCACCTCGGGGGGCTTCAGACCCACCATTGTGATGGAGGGGCTGGAAGGAAAGCGGGGGGTTGACTGTGATGCTGCACCAGACACGGCTTCAAGCAGGCGGCCAGTTTGGGGGCGATGGTGACGACGTGCCGTGGTGGCTCTTGATGGCTACGGGCAACCCCAAAAGCCAAACCCTGTCCCCTTTCCTCGCCTGCATCCCTGGCAGGGGATTCCTGGCTCAGCCCAGGGAGGGCATGGGGTTCTCCAATTGCCCACCGTGCCCTATGCCACCCAGGGCACCACAGGGGTGCTTGGTGACAGCACCTCGTCCAGGGTGACCTGCCTGTGTCCTCCATGGCCTCACCGTAGGGACAGCACCACGGCTCTGCTCCTGCCTTACAACCCTCTCCGTGCAGCCATTGCCCTGGCTTGGCTCCTGGGCCCCTCTTTATATAGCACACGGGAGGACATTCCAGTGACCGCGGGGATCCGGTGACAGCGAAACCCAGTGACCCTGGTGGCATTTCAGCTGATGAGAGTGGGGTCACCCAGCACCTGTTGGCCAAGTTTCGGCCCTCTGCTCTCCCACACGGCTCGGACTTGTGTGGGGGGCATCCTGCCCAGACCACCAGCGCCTATCAGAGCAAAGGTGTGGGGCAGGAGCACCCAACAACATGGGTTGCCTGCTCGGTGGCCACTGGGGTGTCAGGAATGGGGGAGTCACGTGGGTTTTTTAATCCAAATGTGCTCTGGGAAGGACAAGATGCATAAAATGTAATCTACCAGATGAAAGGCTCAGAGCTAAATGCTTCCTGTGCTTGTGCTCTGCACAATGAAACCCGCAGTGCCCTTTCAAGTGTGGCCGTGTGCCTGGTGGGGAGGGACAAGGATGGGGTGGTGGCTCAGGGAATGCCCCTATTCCTCTGTTTTCTTAAAGCTCGGTGTGTTTCAGCCCTCTGTTCTGTTCAGCACTGGGCACACAGACTCAGAGGGATGTGCTCAGAAAGGATCTCACATTCCTGCTGGTCTGGAGAGAGCTGCTGCTCGTGTGTGAGCACAAGGGGGACTTTGGGCTGGTTTGACTCCATGGAGCCACCTCTGCTCCACCAGGCAGAACCTTGTCTCCAGCTGTTTGCCACCTTGTTTTCCTGTCTGGCTGGTAAACAGACGAGGAAGAAGCTGTTTATCTCATGCCTGAGATAGAACTCAGGAGTCAACACTGTCACCTCTCCAAACAGCCAACATCCCTCCCGTGCTTGGGCTGAGCAAGGCTGCACGTCACTCCTGTGCTGGCAGGGTAGCTGGGGACAGGGACACTGGGCACGTTCAGCCCGTCCAGCAAGGGCAGGGAAAGGGGACACGGTCCCGGGGCACAGGGCCAGGGCTGCAGATGCCAGTGGGTGGGAGGCACGTGGCAGTGCTGGCAGCTCTGAGGGCGTGGGGGGCAGGACAGAGACCTTCCCACTGGGGTCTAACCCAGCACGGGGTGGCAGTGAGGAAACAAGGCTGCAGAGCTGGGAAGAAAACAAGATGCTGAAGCTTTGGATCCTTCATCCTGAGTGCAACAGGGGGTTTGCAAAGCAGACCCAGTTTGGAGTGTCCCCTCCCCTCCAGACCTGGCTGGTTCCACAGGACACTCAACTCTCTGGTGGAGCATCGACCTTTGCAGGTGGCCCCAGGGCACCATCTTCCAGGAACAGTTTCTAAGCCAAACTCTCCTGCCTCGGCCACCTGCTAAGGACAAGCCCTGGCCTGGCAGCCAGACACTTCACACCAGAGCACAAGAAACCAGTGGAATTTATTGAAACACAAACACAGGAAAGTGGTAGAAAAATAATTTATCTCCATCTGCAGCAAAGTCCATTATCCAAAAGGTGCCTGACATCAAAATGTACAAAAATAATTTAGAATAGAAAAGTTATATATTTCTAGCAAACCCCTTTTGTACACACATCAGTATTTTACAGCTTCCTTGGTCTGTATTTACACCAGCAACCCAGGCCCAGACTCTCCTCTAGAATCACCAGATCACACCCCCCCACCCAGGCCACAGGAGAGGGGTCTCATCTCCTCCCCCTGCCCACAGCACACGCTGGCAGGGATGTGAGTCCTCTGCTTGCCAACAGGAGGGAAAAATTCTGATGTTGTCTGTGCTTTGGTCAACCCCAAAGGTGCTCTCTCAAAATGGGAGGCTTTGCATTTACTCAAAAAAAAAACAATTAAAAGGGTTAATTAGAGAAATGTCACAAGAATGAACCCCCAGGACAGAGCATCTGGAGAGCAGGTAACAGATCCCTGAGCACCCAAAGCAGAGTCCCTGTGACCTGCCCCTGCAGGACACAAGGGGTCTCAGCTCCCCTTGGCTGACCATCTAATGAGATACCAATTAGGCAAATTAACAATCAGAGCCTGAAACCTGTGGTTTCCACCTCCCCTGGAGCACCCAGGGCTGGCTGATGTGCCAGCCTGTGGTCCCTGAGCAGGGCTACTCCTTCTTCAGCAGCTGCTCTGAGAAGATCCTGGAGATTCTTCTGGTTTCCTCCTCCGAGAGCTCGGATGTGGGCTGGGGACGCCTGGGCCTTTGGTGGGGGATGCCCCTTGGCACTGCTGTGCTGCTGCCCTGCAGAGACAAGGAGCAGGGGTCAGAGCCTGAGAAGGAGCAGGGGTCAGAGCCCTGCAGGCAGGAAGGAACAAGCACCAGGATAAGAGGAACCAGCCTCGAGTTGCCCCAGGGCAGGTTGAGGTTGGAGCTGAGGAACAATTTCTCCCCCTGCAGGGCTGTGCCAGGCTGCCCAGGGCAGGGGTGGAGTCCCAGTGACCCCTGGAGGGGTTTCCAAGCCCCCCTTGAGCTGTGGTGCTGAGGGGCACAGGGCAGGGGTGCCCTGGCAGTGCTGGGGGTGGTTGGAGTGTATCATCTGAAAGGCCTGTTCCAAGCAGAAGGACTCTTTGATCCTGTGGCCACCCCTGGCTCCCAGGCACCAGCAGCCTGGCCTCCCCCCAGCTGTTACAGCAGCACTGGACATGGAGAAGTTCCATGTACAAAGAAATTCCCATTTCTCCTCAGGCAGGCTGGAGCTGCTCTGTGCCTGTGAAGCACTGAGAGCAGAGATCAGCTTCAGCTGCCTCTCCAGGGTGACGCAGGAGGTGCTTCAGGACACTGCCCAGCAGCTGTGGCCAAAGGTCTCCTGGAGAGCAGGGCTGGGTTTGGAAAGCAACACGTCACTCTGGCCTTTCCCCCACAGCACTGGGCTGCTGCTCTGCCCTGCCAGCTCCCAAAGACAACAGGGCTGGTTGCTGGCTGATTGAGAAGGAGGTTGATGAGCATTGGAACAACTCACACAGTTTCACATTCAACAGTGCAAAGAGGTTTGTGATAAGGTGACTGTAAACTAGATACCCTAAATGCCCAGTTCCATAGGGCTGACTGGGAGAATTCTGTGAACAGTGCTGCAGAAGAGTTCATACTGGCTGCAGAAGAAAGCCAAGGGCAGCAATGCTTCCCAACACTGCCCTTTTTTACCCATTTCCACACACATACATTTGGCAGAACCTGTGCTTTGTTTTAGTTTATCAAATCTAACAAACACCCCAGAAGGAGCCACCAGCAGCCTGGCTGTGCCAGCAGGACAAGGCAGAGATCATCCCCTGCACTGGGCACTGGGGAGGTCACCCCTGGAATCCTGGGGTCAGGCTCCCAAGGAACAAGCACCAGGACAAGAGGAACCAGCCTCAAGCTGCCCCAGGGGAGGTTGGTGCTGGAGCTGAGGAACAATTTCTTCCCCTGCAGGGCTGTGCCAGGCTGCTTAGGGCAGGGGTGGAGTCCCTGTGACCCCTGGAGGGGTTTCCAAGCCCCCCCTTGAGCTGTGGTGCTGAGGGACATGGGACAGGGGTGCCTGGCAGTGCTGGGGGGTGTTTGAACTTGATGATCTTACAGGTGTTTTGCAGCCAAAACAGTTCTGTGTTTCTGTGATAAACAGGCAGTGTTTAACCTCCTACACACTTGGTGTTTTCACTGCCAGTTCAGGCTGCAACCCCAGCAGAGGCAGCACCTGCCCTGGGTTTTTCCCTCCCTGTCTCTAAGCCACTGCAGCCACAGCCTGGGAGTAGCTGCTGCTCAGCCCCCAAGCACACGTGGGTGTCAGGAAGATGGAAGAGGGCTCAAGTCCTGGAGATCACACTTCACTTTGCTGTTTATGGAAATGGCAGGAGACTTCCAGCAGCTGAGGATTAACTTATTGCTGTGTGCCAGGGCCTGGAGTGGAGCAAGCAGACTGGTGAGCACCTCACAGGGCTGGCTGTGGCTCATTTCAAGGTCAAGGCATTCTGATTTCAGCCCAGGTTTGTTTGTGCACAGAGAGAAAGCAGAGAAGAAGGATCTGTGTTAATGGGCCCCTGGGGTGACCTTGCACCTGCTGCTCTCAGGGCAGGGAAAGGTTTCTAGCAAACCATGGAGCACAGCCAGCACCCCCCCTTCATCTCTCACCAGGACAGTGAGGAGAGCATCCCTGTTTCTGTACAGGACAGTGAGTGGGTAACAGCCTGAGCTCTGTCCCCTGGGTAAGCTGAGCAAGGCAAAGAGCTCTAGGAGCTGGGACTGGATGGGAGCAGATCAAGAAGGAACATCACAACCAAGAAGGAATGCTTGGACTGCTGCTCACCATCAGAACAGGTAAAAGCCTGGTGTTTCTGACCCTGCCAGAGCCTGTGTTACAAAAGTGTTATGTCTAATTTGCACTGAAGGTAAACTTATCTTTATACACCCATTACCTGTTCTGAGTCAATCCTGTTTCTAGAGAAGTTGATTTTCCTTTTGGAATATTCACACGCATGAAGGGAGGAAAAAAACCAAGATATTCTCATTAAAAGGTTATTGGCAATCTGATTTTTCACTTATTTCCTCCTGCCCCTGGAAGTACAGCTCCATTAACAGCAGACTGGGCCAACTCTGACCAGCAGCAAGACTTAGTATGGGTTTCCCAGACAGCATCTCAGCTGAATTGTGTTTAAATGGTGTCACCAGCACAGCCCTGCCCCAAGCCCTGACCACAGCCAGTGCTGCAGTGCCCTGTGTGAAAAACACAGGTGGCTTGGAAGGCACCTCAAAGCCCATGGGGTTCCACCCCCTGCCATGGGCACACCTCCCACCAGAGCAGGCTGCTCAGAGCCCCATCCAGCCTGGATGAAGAAGTGCCAAGGATGGGGCTGCCCTCACCTCCCTGGGCACCCTGTGCCAGGGTCTCACCCCCTCCTGGGGAAGAACTGAGCTTTAAGGTGCCTTCCAGTGCTAGAGTTCAGTGATTCCAGGCCAGGGAAGGTGTCAGGGGCACTCAGGAGGGCAGCAGAGTCTCTCAGGTGCCAGGGGAGTGAGAACAGGGCTGCTGCTCCTCAGAGCTCAGATGTCAGCCCTGCTGTCACACTCAGCATTTGCTGAGCTGGGCAGAAAGAAAACAAACACAGCTTTAGAAGATGATGTTCCTGAGGCTAATTTAAGAACAAAGCTGTGAGAGAGCAGTTCTCCTCAACTCTAGCTGGCCACCAGCAGAAGTAAAAAGCTGCTTCTTCTTGGGTGCTCAGTGCTGGGTACTCAACATGAGGCATCACTGTCTCAACACTGGGAGTTCAGCTACAGCTCATCTGGAATTAAACTGGTTTAAGCTCAGCTGCATCCAGTGCCTTCCTGATACCACTCCAAATTACCAATCCCTTTCAGGAGCATGTTTCCAGCCACCCACCCTGGCACTGCAGAGAGGGGGAATCCAAGTGAAGATGTTGAACATTATTAATTATTATTAACAATGCTTTTAACATTAAGCCATAGCTCTGAGTGATAATCTGCAGACACACAGGAATCACAGAACAGTAAAATAGAATCATCCTGGCTGGAAAGGAGCTCCAGGATCATCCAGTCCAACCCTCATCCCAACATCTCTCTCCACCAGCCACAGCCTCCAGTACCACAGCTACTGGTTTTTGAACCCCCCCAGGGCTGGGGACTCCACCCCCTCCCTGGGCAGCCTGTGCCAGGGCTCCACCACTCTCTCAGGAAAGAATTTCTTCCTAATATCCAATCCAACAGGATTTACAGTTCTGTGACTGTGAATGCTGGAAATTATCCTCTCACAGAGCAGATGCATCTGATTCTCCTTGCCTTGATTTGTAAGGCATCACCTCTAACCTGAGTGCTGCCAGGCAAAGGAAGGGGGAGCTGTTTTTGTTCCTGCATTGACAGACTCAGTTAAGCATGGACAAATCAATTAAAGGACATCCCATACCTACTTTCACAGATGAAGAAGGCTGAGGAATGCTGAGCAGTCTCATGGAGGCTTCCATCTGCTGGGGTGGGAGGAAGAAGTTGGGAAGGGCAACAGGATCAGATCTGAGCAGGAGTGTTAAGGGACATCCTTAAGGAACAAGCCCAGAGAGGTTGTGGAGTCTCCTCTGGAGAGATTCCAACCCCCCTGGACACTGCACTGCTGGGCCCTGCAAATGTGCAAAAATATTTTAAAAGCAAATTAAACTGTGTGGGGATTTTTTTTTAGTAGAGAAGAAACACAAGAGCTGTAACACTTGGAAAAAAATGGGAGAAAAATGAAAGGATGCAATGCTGAAAATACCCCAAATGAAGTAACCCCTGGGGACCACAGAATACACTGATTTAAAATGGCAATGAAGTCATCACTGCATGGTTTGGAACACAACAGAGTCTCCCAGCACCTTCCCAGATCACCAGTTCTGGATTCCCTTCCCAAGGGAAGAGCTCTGCTTACTGGATTTCTCTTTCCTGAGGCCAGTGAGATTCTGAGCAAGCCAAAGGACACACTCCTGGAATGCAGTGTGCTCAGGAAAAGGATACAAGACCATTTCCAGGTCGACTGACTCCTCCAGTGGGTCCTGCTGGCTGTCACTGGGAGAGCTCTCACTGTCTGCTTGAGAGGCTGCTTGTGCTGGCACACTGCTAGCACGGGGGTCATCAGAGCTGCTCTGATGTCTGTGCTCATTCTGCCAGTCTTCACCAACAACCCCACCAGCTGCCTCCTCCTCTCCCTCTGCAGCTCCTGCACTGGCCAAACCAATGTCTGGTGGCAACTGTTCTCTGGAGGCTGCCTGGAGCTCCACACTCTGCTCTGCAGGCTCAGTGCTCAACGCTCTCCTGCAGTCACTGGTTCCATCTTCTGCAGAGCCACTGCTTGGCTGATGCACTTCAGAGAGATGAGCAGGCTGGAACAGCCCCTTCTGGGTTGTTTCTGTGCCACTGTCCAAGCTCTGAAAGCCTTCTGCTGCAGCCAAAGGACCCCTCTTGTCTGCACAGGGGCTACCACAGGCAGCAGGGCTGCTGAGGGTGCTTTGGCTGTCACCTTGGAGCAAGCTGGAGAAGGTGCTGCTCTGCCTGCTGCTTCCTCGTGGCAAACAGTCCACATCCACTGGGCACTGCTCTGGAGGCTGCTGGGCAGCACCCTGCTCCTCCTCAGACAGCACACTGGACCAGGGACTAGTGTTGTCTGTTATGGTTGTCACCTCATTGAGAGCTCGTGCCTCTATCACATCTTCCTCATACTCTTCCTCACTCTGTGGCTGGTCAGCAAAAGCAGCTTCATCTTCAGGGATGCAGTCTGCTGGCCAAGGGTGCAGCTCTGCAGGGACAGAGTGGGGTAGAAGCTGGTGCACCATGTCTGTCCTGAACTGGGGTGTCCCTGAAGAGCTGGGCTGCTGTGGAGCAGCAGTGCCAGGCTCTGGCTCCAGCTGCCTGTGCCAGGCTTCAGACCTGGCTGGTTCATCCTCCTGCCCAGGCACACAGGCAGCACCCCCCTTCCTGCTGCTGTCTTGATGCACAGGAGAGCAGTCTCTGCTGGTTTTAGTGGCAGTCTGGAGGTCTAATCAACAGAAAACAGCAGCAGTAAATGCACAGAGCAACAATTCACCTTTTATCTAATTAATCTGGGCTTTTTGCAGAGAATCACATGTGTAAAGTGCCCAGCTTTGTCCAGCACCTTGCTGGTGTGATTGTGATCACATTCTGCTCTCTCCACCTTCCACAAGGCCAGGGAAAGGACAGAAATGCTAAGGAAAACCCCACAATATTAATGATGAAATTACTGGGAAATAGCTAGGAAATGTCTTGACTGTGACTGGGAGAAGAGATGCTGCTTACTAAGAGCTTGGCCAGGCCTATCTAAGGACCCTTATTTCAGCTGCACCACAGGGCATGTTTCCCCTGAGAACAGACCCCCAGTTCCTATCAGCAAAGAACACAGGCTCAACTCAGGCTCCTTCTGTGACTGCTCTTCCACAAGACCTCCCTTCTTCTCCTGGCTGACACTGGAATGAAAGAAATGTAGGCTATCCTGAGAGGTGGGCATCTACTAATGCCCACCTAATCTGCCTTCTGAATGTCCCAGTTCAGCTGTATCACTGACAGGACTGTGAAGCACCCTCCCAGTGATCACCACACACCAGTTACCAACAACCAGGAATCATCCCCAGTGATGTAAGAAATCTGAAGTTGCTTTAAGGCATCTTCTGACAAAAAACACCCAGACCAAGTGCTAACTTACCATGGATGAGGCTGCTGGCCTGAGACACCAGCTGATGAGCTTTTTCCAAAGGATGGCAACCCCTGGGATCCAGTTCTCTGCTCATCAAGCCCAGGTTACCACCCTCCTGCTCCTCACAGCTTGCTCTGCATGTGGTACCATGACTGAAGTCAGGAAAAGACCTGGCCAGCTTCTGACTGAAGTATCTTTGAACCTCATCCAGCTCCCTCAAGTTTTTCCTGTAAGTAGTGGCGAGAAGAAAAAGATCAGCCTGTTGCAGACAGGTTCTGTTTGTGCAATTGCAGACAACAGTGTGCAAATATGCAAATTCAAGACTAAGGTTCACTAGTAAGTGCTGAGGTTGTTCAGGCTACACAAAAGCACACTTACTCCAGAACAAACACTGAATCAGCAGTACATTGCCTGTGGCAGCAGGGAAAGAGGTGGAATGACTCAAAGTCTCTTTCAGTCCTGTATTCCTCAGATAATAGATGTTATTCTTCTGAAATGTATAGTTGGTTTAAATACAGAATCTAGTGAAGAGACAAGTGCTTCTGGTAAGGAGAACAGCACCCTGTTGGGAAAGGACACCCTGCTCCAAGCACCCTGGAAACTCCTACAGGCTTCTCCTGGATCTGTGAAAACCAGCTCAGAGGACAGCTCAACAGCCTGTGTTGATCCAGACAGACCAGGATAAGGCAAAGCACTCAGTCCAGATTTGGAACCTCTGCTGTTGCTGTTTTCCCTCTGAGACTCACAGCATCTCTAGAGTCTTCCAGTCCTGATGCAGTTTCCTCCCAGTCCCTGCTTTTCCATCCTGCTGTAAACACAACATCCCACTGGTGCCTCTTAATCCCTAAAAGCTTTGCATTCCCCTGCTGGCTCCAGCCCTGCTTTACCTGAGAGCAGTCAGAAGAGACACTGGTGATGCCAAGGAGTCCACCCTGAGGTCCTGGTGTGCCTGCTGCAGAAACCCATGGATGTTCTGCATGTGCTCCTGGGGACAGGGCATCTGTGCTGCACAGCCACGAGCTCTGTCTGGAACAGGCCTGTTGGACAAGAGAGCAGCCAATGGCATCCTGGGCTGCAGCAGGAGAAGTGTGGCCAGCAGATGGAGAGAGGTGATTCTGCCCCTCTGCTCTGCTCTGCTCAGACCTCCCCTGGAGTATTGCATCCAGTTTTGGAGCCCTCAGCACAGGAGAGACATGGATTGCCATCTCCTGGGCCACCTTCTCACTGGTAAAGGGAATTTAGTATCATCTTTAAGGCCAAATACAGGGAAAGACCTTAGAGAGGGTTTGATGTTTTTTCAGTAGTGCCAACAGGCTTTATGTGGGTACATTCCTAAGGCCTGAGAAGGATAAAATGGTTCATGGGCAGCAGACTTACAGCTCTCGAGCAGGAACTTCCTTTGACAAGGTACCCAACATCTGCTTGGCAAAGCATGGAGCATTACTGGGAAATGCTGGCAAGCTGCCTTTCACCTGAGGAGGAACAGCACATGTGAGTCTTCCAAAGCAGGAAAAGAGATAAACTGAAGTAGCACCTTGCTGAGCTAGCAAACAAAAACTTCAGTTTTCTTAACAGCTTTGCATTTTCAAAGGCCTTGCCAGCACTCAGAGCATCACTGCACAGCACTCCTCCTGCAGAAACACTGCCTAATTCCCCCCAGGGTGCTGATGGAAAGCAAGGTACAGGAGCTCTGGGAGCTCTTCATGTGCAATCTGCCAAGATCACTTCAGAAACCCTGAAGTCAGTGCTCATGGCAAGGAATCCAAGCAGATGAGGAACAGGGTGGGCAAAGTGCAGGACGTACTGAAGAAGCTGCTGGCAGGGCCCGGATCCTGGCCTGCCTTTCTTCTTTGAGATGCTTTAGACTCTGCAGAGGGGAAACTGCCACTTTGAGCTGCCCTCGGCACTGCCCGCTGAAGTCTGTGATGTTGTACCAGCCACACACCAGCTGGAAGCCAGAAAGAAGAGGGGAGAGGTCCACTGATGCAAAGCCCATCACTCGCTCAGACTCTGGAGAAAAACAAAGCCACAAGCTCCTCTCAGCTGCACTGTCAGCAAAACCTCCTCAGGAATGCTAAGAATCAGGCTAAATACTGCCAAGTTAAACCAGGGAGAATCCAAATGAACCAGTCCTGTCAAATAACTACTGGGAAAAGGGAGGGTGGGAAGGGGGAGGACATCACTGGGTCTTGATCTCTGTCATTCTTATGGAAAAGTGTCTTTACAATCCCACCCTTCACTTCCCTTAGTAGAATTAATCTGTATTATAGAAAAGTGAACCAAGGAAAGGGCAAAAAGACACTGCAAAAAGACACTCCTCTCAATACTGCCCCACAAACTTTACCTGCTCTGTGCCACACTTTGAAGACCAAGGTTTGCTGGGGATCCAGCAGCAGCTCTTTGGACAATCTGTTAAGATTAAACCATGATTTGTTATGCAAGGTAGGGAAAAGAAGACCAATTGCAGTAGGATGCCTCTGTGGTGCTGAGGGACATGGACAGTGGTGCCCAGGCACTGCTGGGGGTGGTTGAACTTATCTTTAAGGTCTTTTCCAACCAAAACAGTTCTATCATTCCATGAGTCTGAGGTCTTCAGCCCAAACCCAATGCAGCCAAGTTTCTGTGCATGACAAACAGCCCTTCCTCACATCAGCTGTAAGACCAAACCTCAAATAACTTCTCACCCAATATGGTCACATGGTGATCATTAAACATGGAAAGAAGCATTTTCAGTTGAGAGTACAGGCCCAGTAAGCATCAGAGTGGCCCCCAGCACACAGCTGGATGTGTCCTGCTCACAGCTAGGCTGGCTGCCAGCTGCAGAGTGTGTCTGTGCAAGTCCACATCACTCACCTTGCCTCTTGCTGGAAGTCCCAGACTGGGGAGTCTGTGTTTTCTACCACTGAAGTGGTTATTGGAGCATCTCTGCCAGCAACAGCAAATGACACACAGCTGCTGGGTGCTGCTACTTCACGTTCTGTCAGAGGACTCCCTGAAATGATACAGAATTCATGGTGATAATTAATACAGAGAGCAAGGCTGGGAGCTGAAGGGGGTGGGGGGAAGGCCCAGTAAGAATCATAGCATCATTTTGGTTGGAAAAGGCCTTTACAATCAACTAGTCCAACCACCCCCAGCACTGCCAGGGCACCCCTGCCCCGTGTCCCTCAGCAGCACAGCTCAAGGGGGGGTTCTGAAACACCTCCAGGGGTCACAGGGAATCCACCCCTGCCCTGGGCAGCCTGGTACAGCCCTGCAGGGGAAGAAATTGTTCCTCAAGTCCAGCCTAAAGCTCTCTGGGGCAACCTGAGGCTGGTTCCTCTTGTCCTATCAAACACATATTGCCACATCCATTTGGTGTGCTGGAGTAAGTTTGAGGATTTGTTTTTCTACTAATCCCTGCAGTATTTTTTTATGAACAGATCCCAGAATAAACCAAAGAAAAGACAGAAAGAACCAAAAGTGTTTTGTGGTGCTGTTACCTTTCAGACTTAGGTGCATTGCTCTCTCCACAAGGATACTGACAGCAACAGTATTTTCCAGAAACAGCAGCTCCTCTGGTGGTCTCCCCATGCTTTCTGAACTCCCACTCTTCAGCTTCTGGCTCTGATTCTCAGACACTGGTTGGCTCAGCTTAGGGGCCTCCTCTGAGCCTTCATCTTCACTGCTGCTGTCTTCCTCAGCACTGTGAAGGCTGCTGGGCAGAGCAGCAGGCTTGGAGGCAAGGACAATGTGAACACGTAGAGCAGCCCCTGCCAGGTCTGCAGCATTGCATCTGAACAGTGGATAAACCCCTGCAAGAGAACTCACCAGTGAGCTGAACAGGCCAAAGCACAGCTCAGACCCTGCAAAACAGCTGGCACAGCTGCTTTAGTGCAGGTCTGACAGCAGAGCAGCACAATGCATTCAGATTTTCACTGTAATTTCCAGTGAAGTATCACCCAGCATGCTGGTAAATATCAGCTGGTGAAGGTTACACCTTAATTTACTCACTGACAGCTCACACCATGAGTTTAAAGCACAGCAGCTTCCTGAGAGCCCTGGGAATCTTGCCTCTGCATAATTTTCTATAGATAGATGTAGAATACAGCATAGACACAGCACAAAGAGTTGTTTTAACTCTTGCTCCCTTTCCCCTCCCTGAGCACACTCCAAAGGGCCTGCACACAAGCCTCTGTGGCTGATGGATATCCACACAGATGACACAGAGCAGAAGTTTCCATCACCTTCTCAGTGCTTGGTCATAGATCACAGACTGGTTTGGGTGTGGAGGGACCTTCTAAGGTCACCTAGTCCAAGCCCCTTCAGGGAGCAGGGACACTGCACCCACAGCAGGGTGCTCAGAGCCCCCCAACCTCCCCTGGGATAGTGCCAGGGCTGAGGCAGCCACCACCTCTCTGGGCAGCCTGGCACAGGCTCTGACACCCTCAGCACCAACAATTTCTCCTCCTCTCCAGT
>JAABNV010117165.1:0-13933 GCA_033439845.1 Ispidina picta | reverse complement strand
ATGGGGCCTCAACCACCTCCCTGGGGAGCCTGTGCCACTGATCCACCACCCTCAAGGGAAAGAACTTCTTCCTGATAGCCAGCCTAAATCTATTATCATTTAAACCCTTAGCCCTCATCCTTTCACTAGAGGCCCTTGTAAACAGCCCCTCTCCAGCCTTCCTGGAGCCCCTTCAGGCACTGGCAGGTGGCTCTAAGGTCTCCCCGGAGCCTTCTCTTCTCCAGGCTGAACAACCCCAACTCCTTCAGCCTGTCCTCGTAGTAGAGGTGTTTCATCCCCCTGATCATCTTTGTGGCCTCCTCTGGACCCGCTCCATCAGCTCCATCTGGACAGGCTCCATCACAAAAGTAAGCCTTTATAGCCACAGATATTGAGACAAGAGTTATTTGCCAACTTCAGTGAGTTGCATATTTAAATACCCATCTTTATATAGTGATGCCACATTTTCTTGTCACTGATAAAAGCTTTTTTCCATTACATAAACTGACTTCTGCCAGCATAGAATTAATCTCAACACCTAAATCATTGACATTGTAGCAAAAGAAGGGGCAGTTTGTCTATCTTCTCCATTGGTGTTTTTAGCAGCACACCAGTACATTGCATCACCATGTCCCTGAGAAGATGGCCACGCTGTTGAAAGCCTGTTGAGAGAGCTGGATCAATACCTGTACCACCACCAAGGTGCTGCTGTAGCTGGGAGAGCTCCAGGTTCCAGTATGCCTCCAAGTCATTGCCAAATGAATTAATCTGATGCCCTTTGATGCAGGTTTCTCAGTGTGGTGGGAGGAACTTCAAGTTTTGTTCTGCCCCTCAGGGTTGTCAAGGGGAAGCTTTCCAGAAAATCCTTGAAGGTGCCCTCTGGAAGTTCAAAGCCTATTTCTTGTTTGATATACTACTTGCTGAGAGATACAAGATCTTTCCACTTCAGTTTGCCATAGCATAGCTTTTCTTTGATGATCTGTGGACCACTTTTCCATCTTCGCTTTTCTCAATAAAGTGTTGGAAATTACAATGGTATCTGCAAACAAAAGAAAGTTTACAGGAACTGAAAACAACAGTAACTGATACAGCTGCTGCTCATGAGCCAGAAAATTAAAGGCCTAGAAAGTTCTGTCATGATTTATTACTTACTCTCCAACAAGAAAGGGTCATGCAAACAAAGAACAGCCCTAAATGTGTGAGCCAAAGCAGACCCATAAAAAGAGCAATTCCTTTCAGCTCCAATGGTATGATGTCCAAACCACAGAAATGTTTGCTTAGTGGTGATTTAAAAAAAATAATATCTCAGTTGTTAGCCTTCCAGCATCCCTTTAATATACATACATCTATATGGAGAAGGGATGAATAGTGGATACAATCACAGACCTGTGCCCCGCACTAGCTTTACATATAATGTAAATATACTTACATTATTATTACATATAATACAAATACATGGAACTTCCTTTTTCCATGTATTTGATCACACAACAATGTCCTCTGTCTCATCCCACTCAGTGGACAACGTGGGAGGTGAATGTTTTGATATCCCCTGAAAGTGGCAGGCCTTGCATGGCAGGGCTGCCGGGGTGGCAGAGTCACAACAATGACTCTGAGGAACAATAACAAACCTATTTATTAGCTCTCCCCAGTGAAACAATCAACTAACTGTAGGGATAAAGACTTTTGTAGGTGATAAATTTATGGTGCAACCAACTTCAGAGAGGAAAAGGAAGAAAGACTTATTAGAAGAGAGGAAAAGAGAGGGGGAGTGAGAGAGTGAGGAAGAAAGAGAGAGAGATAAATATCACCATCTGTGGATCCAGCAACATCTCACTGGATCAGTCCAAATCTTCAGTTCTTCGGTGGTGGGTGCACACCAGTGTTTTTCTGTTTCTTTTTATATCTTCAAGATATCTGGCTTTCATTCTCAACTTCCACAGAAAGTGGTGTTGATTAGCATGAAGCCTCATGAGCCAGGTCGGGGTTGGCGCCTGACACCATACTCCTCCATAATAAAATCAGCAGAACACTTAAAGAAAGGACAGGGTCCTTCCTAAACAGGACTGATCTCTTCCCTTTGTTAAAGCTTACCTGCAAGGGGACAAAGCAATCACAAGCAATCAACACCTTTCCTCTTCCAAACAAGTCTTTCTAGTTCTTATCATCTCACAAGATTGAGACCCTCAGTAGCCAGGCTCTTACACCCTCTTACTAGAGGGAGGATAGTAGAATGAATAAAGGGAGGTTGGCTGCTGAGATACTTTTAGCCATTGTTCTATAAAGTAACCTGTACAAAAAGGTGAAAGAGGACAGGCAGTGGTAAAGCACATGGTAGAAAGAGGTACTTGTGAGTCCTATGCCAGCAGACAGGTCATTATAGAACTGTTCCATAAGTCTTCATTCTATGATAAAATGACCTGTCCAGTAGATGAGAGAAGAGCTGTGGATGTTGCCTACCTTGATTTTAGCAAAGCCTTTGATACTGTTTCCCATCACATTCTCCTGCAGAAGCTGGCTGCCTATGGCTTGGATGGATGTGCACTTCACTGGATCCAGAGCTGGCTGGATGGCTGGGCCCAGCGAGTGGTGGTGAATGGAGCTGGATCCAGTTGGCAGCCAGTCACTAGTGGTGTTCCCCAGGGCTCAGTGTTGGGACCAGTTCTCTTCAACATCTTTATCAATGACCTGGATGAGGGGATGGAGTGCATGCTTAGCAAGTTCCCAGATGACACTAAATTGGGTGGGTGTGTCGATCTGCCTGAGGGTCGGGAGGCTCTGCAGAGGGATCTGGCAGATGATCTTCTAGGTCCCTTCCAACCCCTAACATTCTGTGATTCTGTAATGACTTTTCCTGCAAGAGGAAGAGTTGACAGTAGTGAAGCGGGAGAATTTATGAGCTTGTGAGAAAAAAATAAAACAAACAACAAAAGGCAGAGAAAACAAACCAGATGCAGAATGTTTGTGTCATAATACTTCCTAAATTCCAACTTCCTTAGCATTTTCTCTAAAGATTGTGTGAGATGGTGAGCCTAGCCAGGCTTTCCCCAGGGAACCAACAGCACACATCACTCCTGCAGCTCTGCAGCGATGAGGTTTTGGGCAGCAACCAGCCCCAGGGAGGTCACCCAGGACTGCTGAAGGGGAAATTGAAAACAAGAGCCTCCCCCAAGCCAAGAGGCTCTCAGGACACACAAGGATTTTTTCCTGGCAACTCTCTGAGCTGCGGGAAAGTTTCAAATGGTGGGTATGTTTAGGGGGCAGCCAGGCAGGATGTGGGGTCAGGGACAAGATCACAGCTGAGCACGTGGGTGTCTCATCTGATCCAAGTTCTGAACTGAGATGAAGGCCTGTCTTGCAGAAAGCCTGCAAAGCTTGAAGAGAAACATCTCAGAGAGTGTTTAGCTGCCATGGAACCACTGCTATGTGTCCAAGTTTAAATAGCTCACTCTGGAGTCTGCAAAGCTTAGGCTGCCAGTAAGTAAAGGCTGCCAAAATAAAGTCACCCACACCTTGATTGTTCTTCTATGGGGCATTTCTAGACTGCAGCATGGTTGTGCATTGCCCCTGAGGTCCTCTGCCCACAGCCCGTGCCCACCCACTGAGGCTGCTGGTTGCAGCTTTCACACTGACACAGCCACTCACTGGCATTTTTATCCAGCAAGAAGCAGGAGCTCCTGGCACAGCAACCCCTTGGCAAGGGGCACACCTGGGAGTCAGCTGCAGGAGGGCAAAACAGAATGTGCTGCTCCACAGTGGGGTGGGCAGGACATGAAGCAGCCTGGCTGGTAAGAGCTGGAGACACGAGGACTGCAGCAACTGCCCAGCTGGTTTGGTGCTTCCCCAGCAGGGAATCAGCTCCTAGCTCTGCTCCTCTGTGTGAGGACCCACTAATGCCAAAGCTCCCTGAGGGAGCAGCAGTTTGTAGAGCAAGGCAAAGTGACCAGGAGGGGTTTCCCAGTCTGCACAGAGGGGCAAGCACGTGGATTCAGTGGTGATTACTGGTCTGAGCTGCTGTGACAAGAAAGTGTTAACTGGGGGAGGTAAGTGGTCAGCTTGATGGCACCAAGCTGGGGGGTGCAGCTGATGTGCCCAAGGGATGGGATGCCATCCACGGGGACCTGGGTAAGCTTGAGGAGTGGACTCGTGTGAACCTTATGAGGTTCAATGAGGCCAAGTGCAAGGTCCTGCACCTCAGCTGGGGCAATCATTGGTATCAGTAGCCAGGCTGGGTGGTAAGTGGATTGAGAGCAGCCCTGTGGAGAAGGACAAGGGGATACTTGTGGATGAAAAGCTGGATGGGAGCTGGCAGTGCACTGGCAGCCAAGAAGGCCAATGGCATCCTGAGCTGCATCTCAAGAGAAGTGTGGCCAGCAGGGCAAGGGAGGTGACTCTGCCCCTCTGCTCTGCTCAGACCTCACCTGGGGTACTGTGTCCAGCTCTGGAGCCCTCAGCACAGGAAAGACATGGAGCTGATGGAGCGGGTCCAGAGGAGGGTCACAGAAATGATCTGAGGGCTGGAACATCTCTGCTATGGGGACAGGCTGAGGGAGTTGGGGTTGTTCAGCCTGGAGAAGAGAAGGCTCCGGGGAGACCTTCTTGTGGCATTTCAGGACTGAAAGGGAGTGACAGGAGAGATGGGGACAGACTCTGTAGCAAGGCCTGGCCACTACAGGACAAGGGACAACAGTTTTAAACTAGGAGAGGGTGGTTTTAGACTAGACATAAGACAGCAATTGTTTACAGTGAGGGAGGGAGACACTGGAACAGGCTGCCTGGAGACGTAGAAGATGCCCCATCCCTGGAAACTTTCAGTGTGAGATTGGACTGGGTTCTGAACAACCTTATCTAGTGAGAGATGTCCCTGCTCACTGCAGGGTGGTTGGACTAGATGACCTTTAGAGGTCCCTTCCAACCCAAACCATCCCATAATTCCATAAATCTACAATCACTGCAAAAACGTCAGATATCAGAATTAGGAGGTGAGGTGGACCTTTCAACAAGCAGGACTCAAAAAGTCCCGATGACCCAGAGATTATCTTGGTATCTTTCACAGCAGGTAGGACAAGGACTGGTGCTCTGTTTGAGGAACTTCGTTGACCAGGGAAACACCTGAATTTAAAATTAAACTTAATTCAAGAAATATGACCTTGTTGCTGTGCGGCCTCTGTGGTGTTCAGTGGTTAATATTTCCTGAGTTAGGTAAGTGACATCAGTTTACAATGTTTATTTGTAGTTGATAATTATTTTGTAAGGAATATTGAGACCATAGCTGAGGAAGGGATTGGAGCCAGGTAAATGAGGGCAAATGGGTTTAAATTAGAGAAGAATAGATTTAGTCTGGATCTCAGGAAGAAGTTGTTTCCCTTGAGGGTGGTGGATCAGTGGAACAGGCTCCCCAGGGAGGTGGTTGAGGCCCCATCCCTGGAGAGATTGCAGGTGAGGTTGGCCAAGGCTCTGAGCAGCCTGGTCTAGTTGAGGGTGTCCCTGCTCCCTGCAGGGGGGCTGCACTAGATGCCCTTTGGAGGCCCCTTTCAGCCCTAAACGTTCTATGATTCTATGATCTCTGTATTGTGTTGATCAATGAGTATGTAACTCAGTGAGCTGTCAAAACCTATCTACCATTTTCACTTTTTCAATGGGTTTGCAAAGTGCTCACTACATTTCTGCGTAATCAGTGATAAATTAGCTTCATGTCCTCTGGTTGTATAGCAATAAAATGTAAAAATACCATTATATCAAACTAGTTAAAAAAATGTTTTAGACTGCTTTTAAGAAATAAGAGAAGACAACAATAAATGACAATAATTTTTAATGCAAAGCATGGAAGAAAAACCCACCAAACCCCAGACAGTGGCAAATCACAGGGCAAAGTAGGGTCTTTCATGGAGTTTGAAGAAACCAAATAGTTTTTAAACAGATTTGAATCAAACCATAGCAAAATCCAACCCAGTTCCTCTAACTCCCATTAAACTAGATGATCTTCTAGGTCCCTCCCAACCCCTAATGACTATGAAACTATGAAACTACAGAATAGAGAGATTGTTACACAAAAAAAGCCTGTTGAAAAGGCATTTCTGAGGCAGAACTTCCAAGGGAAAGAGAATCACAATGATCACAGAAGAACTTCTAATAAGCAATAAACTGCAGGAATGGACCATTTGATGGTAATTACTGATTAAGATAAAACACTATTTGAAAAGCATTGAAAGCAACAGGACTTGGAAATTTTTTTATTTGATAAAGCCACTGCACACCCTGGGTTAGCTGCTTCTGTAGAACTGTGGACAAACTGTGTAATGGTGTCAATAAGATCAATATTCCCACTCAAAATAATTAAGTTTATTGCACAAATCATCCATAGCAATATGCGAAAAACCCTTCTGTTTAACAGGATGCTGTAACCAGTGCCTGTACTAGTGAGAGGAATATCTAAAGAAGATTTGATCCCCTTAAAATAATCTTTTAGATTTTCTTATCCAATTAGTTAGTTCATAATGTCCAAATGTGTACTAAACATAATTTCACTAGTCAGATGTTCTACACTCCTTTGAACACTTCTAAAATATAGAAGTTTAAAAAATCCTGATAATATTTGTCATGAGCAGGAATAAATCTCCCAGCTATATTTCAGTCTCATGATGGACTAATTGAAAGCTAAATGTCTAAGGTCTACAGGTGAGATATCAGTTATTAGATGGTCTATTGCTATGGCTACTACTCTTTCCAGAGAGATTTATAAGGGAGATTTCCTAGAGATTTTAAAAAAGAAAGAATTTTACTATATTCTTCAGGTAAATGGTAACAGTGAATTAGTGTTTCTTTGAAGATTGGCATTGTAATTTTCCTACATCCTTTGTTAAACATATTCCTCCCTTGAGTGAAAAAGCTTAATCAGAAAGAAATATGTGCAGCCCAAACACAAACTTGAGTAGTTACTGGAATGGTAAAAAAAAACAACCCACTTTATTTCTCATTGTTTGTTCCTGAAACTAAGCATTGAAATGTTATTATACTGGGAAGGACCAAACCTTGCCTCTGTTTCTCTGTTAACAGGAAGACAGAGAACTGTAGCCAAAACACACAATTTGTTTAATTCAGCATCAAGGTTATAAAATATTTTATTTTGACAGAAAATGCAGAAAAGAAATGAAATGGAAAACGATGTTGGGAAAAACCCTGTGCGGAACTGGAACTCTGGATGGTGGTGCAGCTCAAGAATGTTTTCATGTAAAACTGAAAAGCACAGAGCTCCTTGTCAACAAAATAATATTTTAACAAAAAAACGAATATTATCACTTCAGGAATAGAAAGAATAACAATAATAACTATTATTATTTTTAGTTATTATTATTTATTAATAATAAATATATATAAAAGTAATTTAATGCCAACCTGCATTAAAAAAACCCTTGATAAAAGACTTGATTTACATTCTCAGTGGAGGTAAATTCTAGAAAACACTGGACAATTTGTCAGATTTGCTCAAATGCCAGTTTAGGAGGTGCCCCAAACAAAACCCAGCAGACTCCAGGCAACTCTGGCTCATATACTATAGCTTGAGCTCAGGCTCAAGCTGGACACAGCAGTGCTTATAAATTCATGAGCTATACAATCCACTGCTCATGTAAGAGGAAGCAGCCCCTGCTTCTAAAATATCCTAGGATTCCAAACAACATCCAGCACAGACTGATCAGCAGTTTGATTCCAGGAGGGGCATTCTTGAAATGCATCATAACTGTATTTTGGACAGTCTTTCCTGTCTGCAGACAGTCAAGTGATTCAACCACATGTCTTGTGAATATAAAGAGTGAAATTTGCTGAGAAAAAATGAAAGTTGACTACATTCAGGACAGCTTGAATCCAGGGCTGCTAACCAGATAGCGTCTTATGCTAGAACAAGCTGTTAAGAGTCCCATAATATATTTTTTTTTTCCCCTGAAACCAGAGTGTTAGCAGTCAAGCTCATGTGTTGTCTCATCTAGAGAATTAAAAAAACCAGCAAAAATCAAACTTTTTTTCCAACTCTCCAACTGGAAGCTGCTGTCCTTACATTATATTTAGAATAAGAAAAATCTTAATACTCTCTTATAAGAATTAGGATTAATAGGGACATCAGGTAAACCTTAAGTCACCCACTGAGTAATCAAGGCAACACAAAAAACCCTTCACTTCTGCAGAAATAAAGGAGATTTAAAGGATAAATAATTGCTGAGGCATTACTCCTTGTGATGGCTTTTCAGTGTTGTTTATATTAAAAAGCTAACAAATTATCACCTAATAGCTGTCAGCAGACTATTTTAGCATAAAACATGTGACATATCCAATTTACCTTGTGGAGAATCTATGAATGCTGTGAGCCTTCAGCTCTGTAAATGGGTGTAAAATGTCCACAGTCTCCTCTTGCTGAAGGAGTCAGCCAAGTCTCTGCTGAATTGCTTAACCTTTGTTTCTTAGCATCATATTGTATAAGAATAATATATAAATAAGGATTTTAAGCAATGTCATCAGTGGCTTAGCAGCCCTTGAGTAACAGCTGCGTGCCATCAATACCCAGCTCATTGGCTTGAAGATACTCGTGCTCCTGAGGAGATTATGTTCCAAAGCATGTATTCAATATAATAACCACTTGGCGCTGGTTCAGCATCAGTGTGCAGTCATGGCATCAGAGCTATTAAGCTACAGAGTTTGAGTTTGCTTCTCATGAATTCCTATATTCCTATGTCCTATCAGTGTCTCAGTGCTGCTGTTCTTTCTTCACACAGAGAGGGAAGCAAGCTGCCTCAGCATTTTTTTTTTTTTTTTGCTACTTCCACATTAATTTGTTTTTTGTCTCTCGTTTTCTGACGTGAAGACAAGGTTGTGAAGTCTGCACCTCTGAAAAATGTTGATTCAGCAGCTTGCCTGCCAAGGATGGTTGTTGTTCACTTCCCTCTTACACCAACTGACCCACTGGACTGGGTTCATTTCAGCGGTGTCATTTCCAGTGCCCAGCAGCACAGCAGATGCTGACTAACTCATCTAGTTCCTAGTTGATTTTTCCAGACTTCTGGCTTTGCTCTGTCACTTCATTTTCTTCCTCTCCTTCTGGTACCAACTGCACATGCATTTTTAGCTTGATCACATTTTGCTGTTTGAGGACTGACGTGTAGCCTTCTCAGGAGTAAATGCTGTTAATTGTGGAAAGCACTAAGGAGGAATGAACCAGGACAATGCACTTATGATAAATATTTCACAAGAGGGCATGGGCATCTCTGAGCTCTCACATCACGGGGCAAAGTCACTGTGTCTTGGTGGCTGCAAAGTATCTGCATACCTGGAAGATAACTATGGGTTTTGTACTTGCCATCCAGGCTGTATGGGATAGGAGTTTGGTAGTGAAAGGTACCCTTTGGAAATTGATGTAGCACTGGAAATACTCCCTGTGGCCAGGCATGAGACACACCCTGCTCTTTAGCTCTGATTCATCCTCTGATCTATGCAAAACAAACTCATTTAAAATAAACAAACAAACAAAAACCCCAAAACAAAAATAAAACAAACAGAAACCCCCCAAAACTCAAACACAGACCCACAAAAATCCCAAACCAACAACAACAACAACAAAACACTCAAAACACACAGCATAAAATAAACAAAACAGAAAAATAGCTACTTACTACTTTTCAGATGGGGAAAGCTGCTGCCAGGGCAATAGCAGGTTGGGAAATTCTCTCTCTCTTTGAATAAAGCTCTGAAATCAACCCAAGGACCCCTCTAACAGAGGCCATGATAATAATGCATTAATCTCCTGAAAATAATCTTAAAGCACTTGCACAGCTACATTTTTTACTGTTGATTCTTTAGCAAGTGTGCAAAAAATTTAGCATGTTTAGGATTGGTTTTACAGCAAGATTTTCTGCATAAAATCCTAAAAAACCCGAGGGAAAGTGAATTTTAATTTTAAATAGGTGAAGGTTACATTATTGTCTTGGAGAAAAGAACTACTCATAAAGCTATAGAATTCCAGATGTATTTTTAAACATCTTCTGTAGGAAAAATAAAATGTATTATTATTTTTTTTCTTATGTGTGGAACTTCTTTCATGTTTCTGGAAAAAGGGTAGGATTCAGTCTGTGTAGCCCATTAGTTCTAGCAGCTTCCAGAAAAACAGGGAAGTAGGAGTGCTGGAACACAATGATATTAAAAAGCAAACCAGACTTGAATGGGGAGGGACACCACAGTTTGAAGGCTTTTTTTTTTCTTTTTTTTTTCTTTTTTGTTCAGTTTATTGTTCTTTGTGAGCATCTGACAAAGTTTTGGAAGAACAAGTCTTTGAAAAAGACAAAATATCCACCCCAGACTGAAGATAAGACTTTCATCTCTTCTGTGTCCATGTAATGATCCACTCCAGAGGATTATTAGCAAAGAAGAGAACAAACAAAATAAAAGTTAACAGGGAGAGGAGGAGTCTTGGTAGGTCCCAAGATTTCAGCCTCCCTGTTTAGTCTCAGCTCACTGCACATCAGGGCACAGAGATGTCCCTGGCCCTACTGGCATCACCCTGAGGGCTCTGTGACCATCTTGACCCTATTCCAGCCTCTTTAGGGTGTGGATATTGTGCATATTGACTGCTCTGCTCCCATTTGGTGTCATCTGCAATTATTTGCAAGGAGTGGTTATTTTATTTTTTTTTTAAGTATTTATTGAAATACAATTAAAAAAAAAAAAAAGAGACAAAAGAAAAACAAGAATGTAAACCAAATAACTCAAACACTTCTTTTAGGACCAATTGCCTATTGACATCTGTGGTGTTGGACTTCTGAAACACTGTATGCTTTGGACAGGATCTAGACAAGCAATCTTTTAAAAAAAACCAACCCAAGACAACCAAAAAACAGGAACTAGATACCTACTCACAATAAACCAAAGGCAGCTTAATTATGTTGAATTTGTATATGCTATGGAAATAGCCCAAAGAATTTTGTGAAATTTTAGACATTTTCTTCCCTTTCCTAAACAAGGAAATATGCTGCGAACTGTCATTTCTCATTTAAAATTAACATTCCAAACAAGCCTATCTCCCAGGAGAGGTCCAAGAGATCTTGTGAGAGGAATTATTGAAACTATTCCGAATTTCAGGAGGAAAAAAGAAATGCAGATACATGGACTACTCTGGGCAGAAAGGGATCTGGGCTAGAAACCTCTCATCCAGCCTCCTGAGTTACTGAGTTACAAGGCTGGGTTACTTTCAGTTGCCAGATCAGCCCCAAGGGGGACATTAAACTGTGTCTCTCAGCACTGGCCTTCACTGTCCTCATGGTGAATTATTTTGCCTTTGTGTGTAGTCAGCCTCTGCTGTGCACTGCTGGAAAGAGTATGTGTTGATATTCTTAGACCTCCTTGGTAATTGAGGCTTAGCAAAGAAGGCTGCAATCACTGCCCCTGAGCTTCTGCCAGTATCCCTGCTTGCACAGCCCTCATGCAGTTCTAAAACTTGAAGATACTCAAAGGAAAACTCAATTGAATTGGTTTTCTAAGGTGACTAACATCCATGGACAAAGGACGACCTGTAGATGTGATCTATCTGGACTTTTGCAAGGCTTTTGACACGGTCCCCACAACATCCTACTCACCAAGTTAGAGAGATATGGTGGAGATGAGATGGGTGGACTGTACAGTGGATAAGGAATTGGTCACATCCAGAGGGTGGTGGTCAATGGCTCGATGTCCAGATGGAGAACAGTGACAAGTAGAGTCCCTCAGGGGTCTGTACTGACCCTCAGGGGGTTGGACTAGATGATCTTCTAGGTCCCTTCCAACCCCTAACATGCTGTGATTCTGTGATCTTCACTAATGAATACTGTATGGGGGCTTGTAAATGTTTCTTCACCTCATTATTTGCCACGTCTGGATAGAATTTGGCTTGGAGCTTCATTAATGAAGATTGTAATTGTGAACCAGGACTAATTTCTCCCAAAGCACTTCCATTTCTCATGACTATTATTAAGTTAAAAAATAAATGCTAGCTGCACTTCTTTGCTGGAGCTTGTGAAAAATACAATGCCTGGTAAGATTATTGCTGGGCTGATCACATGTTGGTCTGTGTCAGTTTCCAAAAGGGGCTCCATTTTGTTTTACAGTTCAGAGAATAATTTTTTTAAGCTTTATAGGAAATATTAAAATAAATGCACTTGTCCATATGATGCCATAATGACTTCCTTGTAAAAATCAACTCCATAAATTGGTAAAAATGGGCATAGCAAAAAATGAATGATTATTAACTCACTTGAAACAATACAGGAAAAAAATTGACTTACACTGCTCCGAGCTTGCAATAGTCATTCTGAAGTTTCATTTTGCAGTAACCATCATTCAAATCAATCTGGATATAGAAAGCAAACAAAGCCTGCAAAGTCACACCCTCAGGCTTTATTATTTTTGCTGTTATTTAAAACTGCTACATAGCTACATAGAGAAGGTTAAACCAAGAAGATGACACGGTCTCAGTTTAGGTCAGGGTTTTCCTGCCTGTAATTCAAGGAGCATTAGATTTAGGGAAAAAGGGAGCCCCATGCTGGCTGCAACAGCCCAGCTCATAGCAGCTGAGTCATCTGTAGTTACAGTTACTATCACGGGGTTGACTGATACCAGGAGGGAAGGCTGTCTTCTTTAAGATATCCTTCAGCACACATTCCTAGTAAGTCTGGAGGCTTTCCTTTGTTTCCAGCTGATGACTTTAAAAAGAATCATGAGGCTTGATTGCATTCCTCACTGGTGCCCAAGGAAAGACACCTCTACTTTTGAATTATCTGGTATCATGCCAATAAGAAATCAAGCCTGGCATCGCTGGTATTGACTTTGTAGCAACACTCATGTGAACAAGGAGCTTCAACTCTAAAGGCAGGAACAAGAAAAACATAAAGATAATGTGTTTGGTTTTGTTTTGTTTTTTTTTTCAGAGCACAGATAACCTCTGAGTATGATCAGTTGCTTGGAAATAACATGCTCACTCAGCATGGTTATAATTCATTGTCCTCCTAGGTTTGTGATAAGAAGATGGATGCAATGGAAATCTCACCCTAATCCAAGGCTGACTGTGTATTTACATCTTCCCACTCCAAGCAGGGTAAAAGTGGAGGTCAGGGAATGACACTCCTAAAGATACTTTTTTTTTTCGTATGCAAGTGGTTATTTCAATGTTTTTCAAAGATTTCAGTAATTTCAGAGCACCAAAAATTCCTGTATATTTATTAATCCTCACTATTGCTGTTTAAAACTATGTTTTTACAGGACCATCAGACATCTGATTGCCTGGTATGATTGCAGCAGGATAGCAGTGTGAATTGGCATGATTGAAACAGCTTTGGAAAGACTTCTGTAAAGAATGGTAAAGCTGGGAAAATATTTGCTGTTTCTCTGGGGAACTGATTAATGGTTCCTCTCCCTCTGGCCCTCAGCTGCCATCTCCTCCTGTTTCCCTCTGAAGTGAGGATGACTGTGAGCTTGGTGCCTGCCTTGGCATATATATGGCACACTACAGAAAGCCTGAGTTGAAACACCTCTTCCAAATATGTCATGTTTAATCTAAACTTTCTGGTGTTTGCAGAGGTTGTTTTTTCCCCACTTGCAAACAAGACTAAAACAATAAAAACTTGGTTTTGCTGACTAATTCAGAAAAAAAACCCATTTCAACATAACCTTTGAAAAAAAATCTAAATCCTTCTCATAAACTCTCAGTCTTCTTCTGGAGTGGCATCAGCAAGGTTTTCACTCTCTCAGTGTGACCTTCTCATATTTTCAGACAGTAAAACTCACTCTGGGTATCAAGGCCTGGTGGTGAGTGATCAGTGCAGCAGAGCAGCCTGTTTCTCTGTAGAGTCCTTCATCTGGGGAGAAACAACCCCATGGATCAGTACAGGCTGGGGGCTGATCTGTTGGAGAGCAGCTCTGGAGAAAGAGACCTGGGGGTCCT
>JAABNV010115481.1:0-14046 GCA_033439845.1 Ispidina picta | reverse complement strand
CTTCTCTCCAGGCTCAACAGCCCCAGCTCCCTCAGCTGCTCCTCCCCACACTCCTGCTCCAGACCCTTCCCCAGCTCTCTTGTTCCTGTGCTATCACTGCAAACTGAAGGTCTCCTTTAGCTCCCCTAGACACCCCTGGGAGGAACCCTCTTATCTCAGCACAATGACACCCCTTGAAGTGTTTTGGCTTTAGTTTTTCCAATCTCTCCCTGTCAGCAAGAGCTGAACCAGCCACACGTACAGGGACGAGGGCTGGGAGAGCACTGAGCATTTTGGTTCTCATGCCCTTGGAGGACATTCTCAGCTGAGTAAGAGCACACTGGCTCGGAGAGGCAGCAGTGAGGAACAGGCAGACAGCACGCTTGAGTAAGCCTCATTTTCCTAGGACAGCAAGCCAATAAATCACTTGGTCACAACCATGTTAAAACCCAGAGCATTGCTTCTCACCCAACCATAGCACTGCCTCCATATGTGCCTTTCATATTCCCACAGAGGAAAACTCCACTACCTGAGGGGTGGCGGCCTTCAAAACTCTCTTCTTGGCTACTGGACACCAAGAGGAGAAACCAAACTCTGCATCTTTCCCTCAGAAGTCATGGGGATGAACTAGAAGTTTCCCTACTCCTCAGGACCCAGGTCCTGCTGGTCCTCCCACCCCTCCCCTCTACACTAGAATACAAACCTTCATCCCTGTGAGGGTGACAGAGCCTGTGCCAGGCTGCCCACCCATGGCCTCGACCAGATGCCCATAGTTCTTCCTCTGCTGCACCCAGGACAGCACAGAAAACCATCACCAGTCTTCTTTGGATTCTCCCTCCCTCCCTCCTCCAACCTCATTTCCATCTTCCCAATTAAAAGCACCAAGCTGACAAGCCTTATGGAGCCCCCTCCATTCATTCTGATCTTCCAGATCCTTTGGGTTTTATTGTCAATACATAAAAATGGAAAACATTCCACAGGACCTCCCAGAAATGACCCTGAGCTTACAGCTCACCCACATCTGAGGCTCACCCTGCTCCATCCCCATCAGCTCACCCACATCTGAGGCTCACCCTGCTCCATCCCCATCAGCTCACCCACATCTGAGGCTCACCCTGCTCCATCCCCATCCCTCTCCTGCAGCAGCATGAGGATGGGGCCATCACAGCAGAGCTGATGGGATTCACCCTAAAACAGGCTCCTGGTACCAGATCCACACCTCTGTGACAGGCAAATGATGCTTCAGCAATAATTAATGCCTCTTCTGTTTGGTTTGATGGGTTCTTAATCCCCTTTTTCCTCCTTAACCTAAATACTACCATGACTGCTTCAGAGGGGCATGCTAATTATGATTATTGACATCATAATAAAGCCTTGGAAATGCTGCCAGGAGCTGTGATCCCACCATGACAGGTGAGGCACCAACACAGCACAGTCCTGCCCTAAGGCTTTGCAGGCCAATGGCTTGATCTTAAAATAAAACCAGCTCTAGCTTCCTTCCCGCAGCTCAAGCTCTTTGTTTCCTTGGCACACTTCATCTCACCATTTCCATCTCTTCAACTACCCCCAGTGACCCTCCAAATGGCTTTTGACTTGAGAATCCAGCCTCTTCCTCCTCTTTCCACACCTTAGAGGGCTTGGATTGTCCAGGAGCAGGGCGCTTCCCCAGCACAGGGATAACCAAGAGCAGATTCCCCCAAGGAGCATCCCCAGAAAGTCCTGAACTAAGGTCCAGACAAGAGCTGGTCCATGGAAGCACCAGGTTTGTACAGCTTGGCAGAGATTTGCTCTAAGGCCCTAGGAGCTTTAGGTGAAGTTTTATTAACATTTTAATGTGTAATAACACAGCCTCGTGATTAGGAAATTAATGACACAACCTGAAGTGGGAAAGCCCATCTCCTGCTCCAAGTGAGCAGCTGGAAACTGGAAACTTTAATTGAGAAAAATCAACCCCAAGGGGATCTCCATTCCACAGATGACTTGGTTCTTACTTTGCAGTGATCTCCAACTAGTTAAAAGCTACAGACTTTTCTAGCACAAACAGACACCCAAGAGCATCTCTCAGCAATGCAAGAGGTCTGATCCTCTGGGGATGTTTATCTTGCAGAGTTTGGGGGTAGCATCCACCCTGTGCTGGGGGTGATCAGGGGAGCTGCAAACTGTGCAGGCTGCAGAGGCTAAACCTCCAGCACAGAACATGAGAGAAAGGTTACCAATCCCAGCATGGTGGGGGATAAAGGGAGCTCTGGAGATGCTCTGGTGCCACCCCCTGCTCCACCCAGAGCAGGGCCCAGCAGGGCAGTGTCCAGGGGGGTTGGAATCTCTCCAGAGCAGGAGACTCCACAACCTCTCTGGGCAGCCTGGGACAGGCTCTCCCAACCCTCAGCACCTTCTCTCCAGTCTCAATCTCCTTCTTTTAATTTTAAATCATCACCCCATACCCTGTCCCAACAGCCCCTGCTCAAAACTGTCCCCATCTTTCTGACAGACCCCTTGAAGCCCTGAAAGGCCCCAGAAGGTCTCCCTGGAGCCTTCTCTCCAGGCTGAACACCCCCCTTCCAACTCTCTGCACCAGGCTGAACAAAAATCCAATATTAATTTATAGACCCCAGGCCCCACTTGTTCCAAGTGGCTCTGACCTGCACCAACCCTTCCAAGGGGGACATGGCACAAACCTCTCCAACAGGCAGAACACACAAGTGCCATCCTCAGGACTAATTCCACCAACTCCCATCACTCAGCACTCTGAAAGAGCCTGGGCTTTATTTAATATTCCTCCATATGGTGCTTTCTAAGCTAATAACTGCAGCACAAGCAGCCAAGTGCTGTAGATGCTCCATCTGAGGGATGTGAGGAAGGAAGGAAGGAGGGAACACATTCATTCCTTGCAAGAGCAAAACCACTGGTGAGTCATTAAGGGCTTATGAAATTGAGACCATCTTGGCTAAGAGACCCAACGTGCCAGCAAAACACCCCCCTGGGTTCTGCCCACTTTAACACCATAGAATTGATTCCTTAACATTCAGCTCTTGGCTCCTACCTTGGAGGAGATGGCACCAGCACAGCCCCAGGCAAAGCAGCAGCCTCAACAGCCTCCTGCAATGCCCACACCCCAGAGCACAGCTGGGCACACAGCTGGGCACACAGCAGTGCTCCATGGTAGCCATGGGACAGCAATGGGCCCCTGTGGCCAGGGCTGTCCTGGGGTGCATTAAGGGAGGTTCTTCCCCCACAGTGAGGTCACAGCTTGAGATCTGTGTCCAGATCTGGGCTCCCCAGTTTGAGAGGGACAGGGATCTACTGGAGAGAGTCCAATGGAGGCTACAAGGATGGTGAAGAGGCTGGAACAGCTGCCTTGTGAGGAAAGGCTGAGAGCCCTGGGGCTGTTTAGCCTGGAGAGGAGAAGCCTGAGAGGGAATCTGATGGATGTCAGTAAATCCCTGAGGCTGGGGGTCAGGAAGGCAGGGGCAGCCCCTGCTCACTCCTGCCCTGGGACAGCACAAGGGGCACTGGATCCAAGCTGGAGCACAGGGAGCTCCACCTCAACATGAGGAGGAACTTCTGTCCTGTGAGGGTGACAGAGCCTGGTACAGACTCCCCAGAGAGGCTGTGGAGTCTCCTCTGGAGCTTTCCCAGCCCTGTCTGGATGCTGAGTGATCTGCTCTAGTCCCATCCTGCTCTGGCAGGGGGGCTGGACCCACCCTCAGAGGTCCCTTCCACCCCCTGCCATTGAGGGACAGACACATCTGTAGTGCAGAGCCACGCTAGAAACCCTGGGGATAGCAGACAGCAGCCACAGATTGCACATGACCTAAAAAGCATGGAAAACAGCTCTGCTATAATGGATAAAATATGAAATCATTCTAGAAACGTGTGGTTTTTGCAGCAGAAAGGCTGAATTGCTGAGCCCTGCTGTAAGCAGAGCACTCCCCCCACTCGTCACAGCAGTGCATTAGAGATATTATTTACTCTCCAAAATCTACCCTTCTGAAAGAGCTAAAGTAAATTTAGGTTTCTTAAGCTATTTGTTTTTTATTATTTAAGGTTTTAAATCTGTTTAAGTTTTTGGTGGTTTTTTTAACCTGAAAGGAGGCTGCAGCCAGGGGGGTCGGGCTCTTCAAGGGACAGAAGAAGAGGAACCAGCCTCAAGTTGCCCCAGGGGAGGTTGAGGTTGGAGCTGAGGAACAATTTCTTCCCCTCCAGGGCTGTCCAGAAGCCACCTCCCTGGGCAACTTTCCACTGCTTCACCACCCTCAGCATCACAAACTCTTGCTTATTGTTACTTCCAAGGATGGAGGTGCCACAACCCTTCTGGGCAGCCTGGAAAAGGGCTTGTCTGTGCTCAATTCTCCCTCTTGCTGGCACTGGAATAAAGTGGTTTTAACCCCTTTTCAAACACAAGGCCACCAACCCAGGCTTTAAATGGAGACAATGACAGGTCCCTAGTCCTTTTTTTTCATGCATTTCACCACATCACCCATTTGTGGGTCAGGTTTTCAACACCAGTTCTAATGACTATTGCAATTTAATTTATTCCTTTATTAGCTACAACTGCACAACTCTCAACAGTGGAGAGCTACTGACCCACAGATTCATCTTCAGCTGGCCTCATTACCACACACTCCCCATCTGCTTGATTTCTGCTGGCTCACAGATACACCCTCTGCATCAGGAACCATGAGACCCACCAGCCAAGGCCAGCAGTGCTCCAAACCAGTACCCTCCAGCCAGACATGGGCACCCAAACTGGGTATGGGCAACGTCAGCCTGGATCTTTCCAAGGCTATGGGGCCACCAAGACATCAGGATACAGATTTGTTGAGTGGAGCACAGCAGGACTGCTCAAGCCTCCTGAGTAGCATTAGTAGGATGTAATCAGCAGCAGAACATGTCCACAAGTCACATCTCCAGCACAGCCACTTCCAGCACCTTCACCAGAGACCTCAGCAGCTGCACCAGCAGTCACAGCTCACGCCCAGGGTGAGGGAGGGAGCCTGGGCTCCTGCCTCAGAGGAGACATCAGCTAAAAATACCAGCTGCCAGCACTGACAGCTCCCACAGCAGGCTCCCAGCACAGGCTGAGCCCCTCTCCAAGCACTCTGACCCCTGATGGAGAAGGAGCTTTCACTCCAGTAGAAACATGGAGGTGAGAAACACCAATCACCCGCTGCACTGGTACTGGGAGAGACTTTGGGGTCAGAGCAATGTTTCCTCCCATACATTTTCAGCCAGCAGTTAGGGAAATGGGAAGAGAAACCAGCTGAGCCCAGAGCTCTGATCATCCATCAGCCCTGGCAGACAGCAGGAGAGCTGCTCACAGCACTCAGGGTAGCTCTACACATCCACACGTGCTCCATCCAGCTACTCTGACCCAGCGTCATTAATAAAGGGAAGAATACAAAGCCAAGTTCATTATTTTGTTCCTAGCAAACCTACAGTCACTCAAGTATTGTCCATCTCCTGCACAACAGCAGTGACCAGAAGTCTCAGGCTTCTCCTGTCCTCCTCTTCTGCACTGAGTTGGGGGGCTTCAGGAGAATCCATCCCAGCCTGCTTTGATGGGGATTTGCAAGGTCATCCAGTCCAACCCCCTGCAGGGAGCAGGGCCATCCAGCAAGCCCTCATCTAAACATTACCCTGTGGTATCTGCACACTTGGTGCTCACCAGGCTCTGCTCCAGGGTTCACCAGCTTCTCTAATACACCATCTGTAGGTAGCAGGGTCCCCAGCGCCCTGGTTCTCCTGGTTTCCCCTCCCATGGTCCCTAGTTCCAGAAGAGCTGAGGCAGAGCTGGCTCCACTGCTCCTCACAACACCAGCTGTGAAGAACACACCAAGAACTCCACGAGTGAAGGCGTTCAGACCTTGGCTGGTGGGCAGGGAAGGACTCACACCTCTCCTAGTCCATAAACACACTCACTTCTCATGCCTGCCCCAAGCCTCTGCATCACTCCAACTTATCACAACCCTTAAAGCAAAAATTACCCAGAAACTCCCCTCCCTTCTCCCTGACTCACCACAGGGCACCAGGGAGAGGCTCTCAGGGGGGTTCCCGTGCAAGTGCTGGGAGGATGGGAAAGCCCATTAGTGAAATCCCCCTGGATGGGAGTTTAGTCGCAGGGTATTGGTATTGCACTTCTCTACGCCCCTGAAGTTTGAAGGCTCTACTTGCTGGAGTATAAAGTAGCTGTGGGCAACAAAATGTTCTCTTTATGAGAATATTGAGCTGCAACAGTAAAATTCCTTCCTCCTCTTTTTTTCCCAGGTGCCTGAGGTAGAGTTAAGCTTTCCTATAAGGCAAAGCATATACATTCATTAAACTAACCAGAAAATGGGAGCCTTTCTGCTTCACATGGGCACCCAAAACTTAGCAGAGACAAGCCTTTCAAGCTGCTTGGCCATAGGTTACAAAGCAGATCTGCATGGAGATGCACACTTGGCTAAGAGCAGCACTGGCTGAGGGCTCAGAGCACCCAGCAAGGCACCCACACCAACACCAATGAAGTTTCACCCCAGAAATATGGAAAATCTTCCTATTAATTTCCAGTCCTGTTCCCTGACAACACAGCCATCCCAGATTCTGCACAGGAAAGGACACCTCCAACAAAGCATCTGAGCACAGCACCCCTGGTAGCTCCAGTCACACATAAATTAACCAATCAGCAATTAATTGGCCTCAGTGCAAGAAGACACTCTAGACCAAATGAGATCCACCTGGCACGAGCTGAAGCTGACCACCAACCACACAGAAAACCAAGGGGTGAGAACAGCCTCCCTCACTGAGAACACATCCCTCCAGTGCCAGGACAAAGGCAGCTGATGGCACATGTTACAGACATAAAATAAATGGGTGAAAGGGGACAGGTTTTCTTCTGTAGTTTTGGAGAGGAGTTTATTTCTCATTGGCCTGAAACTCTAGCTAGAACATAGCAGATGTAGCTCACTGCATGCAAGCTCAAGTGGGATGGTTTTTGTCCCCCCACAAAGCTTTTCTAGGAAAAAAGCAAATTCCTATGCCTAATATATTCTAGAAATTCCTTACAGAAATTTTGAATTATGAGAAAACAAGATTTTAACTTCTTTTTGAGGTTAAACAGCTCCATTTTTTCAGTTTGAAACACCCACTTGAAGATTTCCTCCAGGTTTATAAAGCACACAGCTTAAAAACCCAAACAAACTACAAACAAAGCCAAGCAGGAAAGTACCTCAGCAAACTTCCACTTGGCCAAAACACCCCAACCCCCAGCTGGGATCACTGCCACAGCTCTGGGGGGTCACCACTTAACCAAAACACCAACCAAGCCAGTATTTCTCCTGTTGCCCCAGGTCCTACCTCACTGCTAGGCAGATCCCAGAGAACCATGTCTCCCAAAAACACCCCTTTTCTCTTTTTCCCTAGGATTCAGTTAAATATCACACACAATCACCTGGAGAAACACATGTCAGCCCAAGCAAACCCCAGGACATCCCTCCAGACCCCCCCAAAGCTGCTCTGGGACCTGGACTGAAAATCCCACATGAGAACCAAACACCCCAAGGAAGAAAACACCTCCCTGACCACATTTTAACCCCTTTCTACAGTGCAAGAAAACACCACCTTCCCACACACATCTTCAGCCTTCCCCCACCAGACAAAGGAGTAATTTCAGTGGAAAATAAAAGAGCAACTCACATTTAGAAGGGGAAGATGGAGCACCCCAGCTTTGCCACCTCACTCCCAGCCTGCTCACAGCCTCTCTGGGAAAGAGAGGGATCCTCCCCCTTGGCCTTGCTTTAGGGAGTGCTCAGAATGAGTTCCAGCTGGGGGGATGCACAGGTGCCCCTCATCAACCATTCTAACCCCTGAGCTGCTTCGAGTGCAGAGGGGAAAATGAGGAGAGGCTGTGCTCGTTTGGGTGGAGGCTGCTGGAAAAGGGGTCTGTTTACAAAGTTCTCTGGCAGTGTGTATGAAATATTATTTATATATTGCTTTATCATGCTAAACTGAAAGAGAAAAAGCAAACAAACAAGCAATTCCACACCTGCAAGAGCAGAGTAACTCCACCTTCAGGAAAAGCAGCTGTTAATCAGGTGGGAAAACTAATGCAGCATCCCAATTCCTCCAGCTCCTTCCACCAGGAAATCTTGATTTGCTGACATTAACTCCAGCCCAGCCTAAATTTGGGTGATCAGCTGATCTAGGTGACCCTGCTCTGGCAGGAGGGCTGGACTAGATGTTCTTCTGAGGTCCCTTCCAACCCCTTTCTGTGATTCTGAAACCAGGGCATTCATAATTGCACCCCTCCACGAGTCATAAACGACCTTCAGGTGTTCAGCTCAGGGTGAAGCTGGAAGCCACTGGCATCACACCTGGGATGGGCAGTGAGCTGATTGAACAGAGGGTTTGATGGAGGATGGGATGTGGCACTGGGACTTGGCACACAGGAGGGAACTAGCACCATCTTCTCCCTCTCCTCACCTTCCCCCTGCCCCTCACTCCCACACTTCTCCCCTTTCCAGCACGAAGAGCCACCCAGAGCAGGCAGGCTGCAAAACTGGGATGGGAAGGATCCTCTTTTATTTTACTTCTGAGGAAATCCTGGACTTTCTCAGGTATCCAGCTACTTTTTAATTAAATCACATTGTTAGCACTACAAATAATTTCCTTAGAAAAGGGGTCATGCTACAAGATAAAGGGCTATTAAGGCAGGAGAGGCTGGATAAAGCCTGTCTGCTGCTGTCAGAAACATTCTCTCAATGACTTCTTATTTAATCAGTGGATCAGATTGGCTCACCCTCCTCCCAACAGCTGAGTTAGTCTGAGTACAGAATGCAAATCACCCCTGTGCTCTCCACCACACTGCTCCCACCGAGCCCATCTCAACACCCAGCACATGTGCACAGATGTGTGTGCGTCCCAGAACATCCCTTCACCAAAGCAGTATCCAAGGAGAAGACAGAACTGAGCTTTAATCACCCCTCTGTTCCCTTCCTCCCCAGCACTGTATCCCACTGATCCCAACTAAACTGGATTTTGCTCTTCCAAGCCAGGAGAGCTTTCCTTTCCCTCCTTCCAAGACCATTAAGTTTCCTTGCCACCAAATTTCCTCCACATCTCCCTCACTAGGAGTCCACGTTTTGACTGGAGGTGCAGGGAGCCAGCAGGTGCTCCCGGGCCAGTCCCACCCAGCACAGAGACAACTCAGCACACACCCAGCCAGGCTGTGAAATACATCCCGGGATGCACAAAACCTGGCTGGGAACGGGGCTGAAAATTCCCCACCGCTCTCCTCCCACTCATCTTTACGACCTGGCTCCCCAGCTGCATCCCTCCATCCCCCCAAAAACCCACCTGTTGCAGCCCAGAGCAAAACCAGCCAGAACTGCCGCGCTGCCGGGTGCCACAGGGCTCCTCACCTGCGGCTAAGCACCTCTGCAGCCCAGTCCATCCCCATCTCGCCGCTGACCCCGGGAGGCAGACGGCTGCTCCCACCCCTCACCTCCGCACGCTGCCGAGATCCCGCTGTAAACATCTCCGGCGTGAGAGGGAGAGAGGGAAGGAGGGAGGAGATCCCTCTGCGGGGCTCAGGGAAGAGTTAAAAGCTCTCCGAGCTCTGTTGGCTGCTCCAAAGCAGCCTCCCGGAGCCGGGATGGAGCAGCGCACAGCTGCTGAGCACCGCCGCGCCACCCGCATAATTCCTCCCCTGTTCCCGGCCAGCTTCCCTCGCACAATATCCCCAATTGTGGGGCTTCGAGCTGCCCACACAACGCGGCATTCACAGCCTGCCGAGCCAGGGAACATCCCTCCGTCCCCCGGCACCGCATCATCTGCGGCCGGAGAGCCGCTCTCAGCGGCCGAACCGGGCACCCGCTCCTGGGTCATCCCTCCCTGCCCTTCTCCCAGCCTCCCGATCGACTTGTTGGAGCCGGGGACAAGTGTCAGGGAAAGGGCAGGTCGCCGGTGACACGCAGACGCTCCCAGCTCCAAAACCAGCCGGTTTAATCCCCACCCCCGGGGGAGCCGAGCGTACCGCAAAACACGCAGCATCCTCAGCCAGAGGCAGAGGCTGGGAGATGCTGCCAGACACCGCCTGACCCCTCGCTGCACCTTCCCCCGGCGATACAAAGGGCTACAAAGCCCCGAACGAGCCGCTCTGTGGGGAGGGAGAGGTGTTGCCCCCGGGGATGGGGGTCCTTCCTTTCTAAACCTGCTTCTCCACACGCCTTTCCAGCCCTGATGGGCACCAGGAGCAAGGACGAGCTGCCTGACAACACCAGCGATTCCGCGGCTCCCACGTTACTTTGCACCAGCAACAATCAGCCCCTTTGTTCCCTTTGCTCCTTCTGCCAACGCTTTGCACGTCCAGTCCCACACCTCGGCTTGGAGCAGAGCCCCCCGGGGGGCACCACGCCGTTGTGCTCTTGCACTTGTGACCTCTGGCTTGCAAGAGGCATCTGCAGCCCTCCTGAAGCTCTCTGCAGCTGCAGGTGGGATGCTCGGAGCTTTTCATCGCAGGAGTTGGTATAAAAACAGGGAGGAGTGCACAGAGGGGGGATGCTGCACAGTCACACCTTTTCCCTATGACCTGGTGCCTACACACCTGGAAAACTAGTCCTGGGCAGCTGGCCTGCTTATCTCCAGCTGAGAGCACAGGGAAAGAACCAAGAGCTCTGCAAAGAGTGGGGAAAACACACAGGGCTGCTCCAGATGCCAGGGGTCTGCACCCCCCCACCATGCACGACACCCCCAGCAACCACCCAGGAGGCTGCAGCAGCACTTGGGCTCTTCAGGCTCCTTTCCAGGTATCCACTGCATCCTTCCCAGTCCTCAGGGCACAAAGTGGGAGCCCAGGGACACTTTGGCACCCAAACCCTGGGTGTTCCCAGAGAGCCCCCCTGGCCGGGTCAGTTCAGCACTGGGAAAGCAAATGGGGAAATCTGCTCTCCACTCTCCCACAGCTCCCACGGGTTTGTTTTTGATGAGCTGCCACTTTATTTGCTCAAAGAACGCTCCGTGCCCACGTCGGCCTCTCATTTAGCCACTTCTTCTCTTGTAACTTCCAGCCCTGTGAAAGGATAACCATCATCTTCTGAATACCTACATTTTCTGCTTTATTAACAGTGCAAGTCATGCATAATTTACAGAGGAGGAAAAGTGCATGGAGCACTTGAGCCTCTCTGCGTTATTTCTCCAGGAAAACAAGCCGGGCAAAGCAGAGCTGAGGGATTGCTGGGGATTTTGGGAGCTCTGCTCTGGCACGGAGCAGGGGACAGAACTGAACCTGCCCTGGCTCCAGCACTGAACCTGCCCTGGCTCCAGCACTGACCTGCCCTGGCTCCATCACTGAACCTGCCCTGGCTCCATCACTGAACCTGCCCTGGCTCCATCACTGAACCTGCCCTGGCTCCATCACTGAGCTACTCTCCACCATCAGGAAGCTGTTCCTGGTGTCAGTGCCTCAGTCTCCCTTGGGTTCAGCTGTACAAGCAACTGACTTTTTAACCACAGCCTTGCTCTTCAGAAGCCACGGAGGAAAGTTAATGTGGAGATGAGCAGCCAGGCATCACAGGGCATTCATTTTCCTTTTCGTAGGGTCTGCTTTGCATTTAAAGGCACCAGAACAGCAGCTCTCAAGTGCTGCTGCTCTGAGTGGACACGCAGGGTACCACACCAGGCACAGGGCAGAGCTCAGAGGTCTTCTCTACACCTCCTGCACCATCAGAGGAGTATCTGTGCCAGGCAGTGCAGGAGAGCAGGCAGGTGGAGCTTGGGAAATGCAGCTCACCACCGAGACCCTGGCCTGGGGACTCGGGTCCTCCTGCCAGTGAGGCAGGGAGAGAAGCTGGAGCAGCAGACAGCACCTGAATGATGGCTCAGTGACCAGAGAGCTCTCCGTGCAGGGCTGGGGTGGGCAGCAGGGCTCTGGGAGGGCTGGCAGAAGACAGCCAGACACTGTAGGATGCTCCTTTGCCTGGTGAAGCAGAGCAACACCCAGAGCCTTCCTCACAGAGGAGGCTGCTGAGGCTCTGGCTGCTCAGAGAGACACCAGCATCTCCGTTAGTGGGCAGAAAAGCAGGGAAGAAGTGGGTTAACTCAGCAACACATCTTCCTAACTGTGCCCTGCTGGGAGGCAGAGCTGCGAGGGTCTGGATATCTTCAATAAGGGACAAATAAAAGTTGTTCAAATCCCACCAACCTATTTCTGCAAAGCCACGGAGACTGAGGGCTCCTTCTCCCGGACTGGGGCTTGCTTTTGCTAATGCAACTCAGGGCACTGCCTTCAAACCACCCTCTCTCAAAATGGCCCTAGCACACAGACAGGGCTCTTTCCAGGAGCTCCAGGCTGCTGGAGACAAACGCTGGGCTTGGCTTTTGGGGCTTTTTTTTTTTTGGCAGCGAGCTGTGTGCTGTCTCAAACCCACCTTCCACAGTCAGTGAGAAAAAAAATCCAAACCACAAATTCACACGAAATAGGTTTGAAATCTAGTGCAGCCACATCTGACTGACTTCACGCCGCTCCCCCCCTCCCCCTCCCAGCCCTTCACCCATCATCCTTAACCTAAATAAGGCGTTCCATGCCGCGGGAGGAAAAAAAAAAAGCAGCAGTGCCAAACCCAAGTCTTACTACAGATCTGCGTGTGACATCCCCCGTGGCACCGACGCCGGTGCTCAGAGCGGGGCAAGGGCTGCTTTTCCCGGCAGACCCCCCACGGCTGAACAAGCCCCTCTCCCACGGACGGCGGCACTCGCCTATTCCGGCGCATCCCACAGCCTGTGCCTGCGTGTCGGGGAAGGCGGAGAGCCCCCGGCGCCCAGATCCGCACGTTTCATCACCCAGCCGCCGCGAGCAGAACCCCTCTGACATTTGCTATTACACTGAAATCCTGCTTCATTTAAATAAATAAATAAAATATTGGCCCGGGGGGGGTGGGGGGTGGTGAGAAGTACGTCCCTAGCTCGGGCTGCCTTGCTGGTAGGAAGCAAATATTTTAAGTGCCGAAAAAAAGCACCAGGGCTCGAAGGTGCAGATGTCAAACGAAGCGTTTGCTGGCGAATTCATCAAGTCTCCTCAACACCGAATCCCAGAACCAAGGCTCCCAGCAGCACCGCACCGCCGCCGAGCCCAGCCGCGACACTTACATAACCCCCCCAGCACCAGCACCGGCACCCGGGCATCGCCGGGCATCACCGGGCATCATCGGCACCGGGGCATCACCGGGCATCGCCGGGCATCACCGAGCATCACCGGGACTGGGGCATCAGCGGATCTGAAGCGACACTAGGAACGGGGCACGACCGCGGCTGGGGTATCATGAGAACCAGGGCATCGCCGGGACTGGGGCATCACCGGCTCTGGGGCATCACCGGCATCGGAGCATCACCGGGGCCGGGGACCGAGAGCACCGGGCGGCGTCTCCGCCGCGCAGCCCCGCGGGTCTCCGAGCTCTGCCGGCTGCTCGGCTCCGGCTTTCGCCGAAACGGGGCCAACTTGTCGGGGGATGGGGGAGGAAACAACGAGACCCGCGGCCCCAGCGTCGGGACCCCGCGCGTCCTCCCCAGCACCCGGGTGTATCAAGCGGGGCGGGGGGGTGATGCCGCCGTGTGAACACCGGGCCGCGGAGCCCCCCGCGTCCGCGGACGATTTGCAAGTCACCGCCCGAGGTGGGAAAGGCAGGGAAGGCCGGGGGGTACAGCGGAGCCGCGGAGCGAACCCCCGCGCTGCGCACCCCTGCCCTGCGGGCCCGCGGAGCCTCCCGCGGGGACTGCGCGCCCCCGGCGGAGCATCGGGAAGTTTGCGGGGTCGCCTCCGCCCCTCTCTCCGCGGCCGCGGACGGGAGGTAGAGCCGCTGTTAACAAGTGCGGCGGCCCCGGGCGGTCCCCGAGATGCCAGCATCGCGGCGGTACCCGCACGTTCCGCGCCGGGCCCGGGACCGACCGGAGATGCCCCCCCCCCCATCCCCGGCACATCGTCGTGTCGCCCCCCCCCGCATCCCCGACACCCCCCTCCCCCCCCCCTCCCCTCTTCGCCGCGCAATGTCAGCGTATTCTGGCAACGGCGCTGCCCCCGCTCTTCCCCCGCCGCCCCCC
>JAABNV010115311.1:0-14054 GCA_033439845.1 Ispidina picta | reverse complement strand
AAGTTAATTAGCATTTCCAGTTGAGGGCTTTGCTTTAAGGAAGGAGGTGTTAGGGGAGGTTCTGACAGTGTCTCGTTTCTGTTGTCATAGAGGTTTATGATGATTTGATATCTTCCATTCATATCAAGCATAGGAGGTAGAGAAATTAGGCTGCTAATTATGGCTTCTTCACTGATGACTGAGAGCTTGGAACTCTCTGCTGACTCAGACTCCAGAATTTCATTAGAAATCCATGAACAGTATCTCTATGGCAGCTTCAAATAGTTTTTTTTTAAAAAAACCCTTTTGATTGACTAGGATTCTGTGTTAAATTATTAACCAAAAATGTTGATTTTCCACATTCAAAAAGTACCAACAGATTTTTTAATGTGTCTAGATCCATAGATAGAATTAAACCTACGTAGCCCTTCTTGGCTCTCTGATTTCTTCTTGCAAAAGCAGTCCCTTATTTTACAGTCTTATTTTACAGGCTGCAAGGTGTTTTTTAGGGAGTGCATCTGATTTTAGGTATGCTCAGGGACAGTAAAGACAAGGGGACCACTTGTCACTGGAATAAAATACATCTCCTTTAAGGGAAAGCAGTCCCCAGATAAAGTTCACTGTGAAAAAATATCTAGTAAAATGTGCACTACCCATCACTACCAAGCTGATGTAAAGCATCAGGTTTGAGACCAAAGTTCACCTGTTCACACATTGTTGTACCTTAAATTATTCTCTCTTTCTTTTAAAAATCTTGCTCTTCCATTTCTGTATTTTTGTGACTTTCATGTAACAGAATCACCAGAGGAAATGTTTAGACCAGAAAAAAAAACCAACCCTAACTCAGTATTCTTCAGGTGCAGCATTTAGTCTTAACTTTCTCATCTAATTAAACAGAAGCCAAAGGGTAATTACTTGACTTTATCTTATGAAAATAAATTTCTGCACGGTATTCTAGCTGGCAATAAATGTCCTCTGCTTACTGTTGTGTGTCACTGGAGATTGCAATCAAGAGTCCTGATTATTTTGGGGTCTATCTGCCAGGAAAGAAAAGGAAGGAAGGGGTGTGGGGAGGAGGGGCGGGAGAACTATTACATCTCAGGGGTAGTCATGAAAACTCTCACCCAGCAATTTCAAGTAGCAGATACAATTTTCCTTTTCTGTTGCAGCATGAAGTGTTCCAGAAGCAGCTTTCAGGTGCTCTTGTACAATGACAGATAATGACTGCTGTTGGATCACGGGGCCAAGCTGATAGCAGAGGATTCTGAGGGTGCTTGAGTTTCAGCCACCGGTGCTGCCTGCCTCGTGGGAAAGAGCTGAATGGAGATAAATACACACTGGCAGCATTCTGACAGGCAGGTGCTTCTTGTGCAATCCTCCCTGTGTTTTCTTCGGGCAGTTTGATTGCCACTTGGCTCTCTTGCTCCCAAATCCCTGGCTAATCTCTTCTGGAGAGGCTCCTTTGCCACCCTTAGTTAAGCGAGGCAGGGAGGTGTCACACGTGTCCCGTGGGCTCTCCCATCTGCTTTCCAGGGGGAAAAACAACTTGTGTGGACAGCAGGGTGCTGGAGTCGTTGGGGTTATATGGTTTTTTGTTTTGTTTTCTGGTATGACCCTACAATAATTGAGAAATCCTTGGAGGAAAAAGCACACCGTGTGTTTGAGGTGGGAAGGGAGAATAGTCACAGCCATTGATCATAGAATCCCAGATTGGTTTGGGTGGGAGGGGGATAGTCAAGGTCATCCAGTCCAACCCCCCTGCAGGGAGCAGGGACATCTGCACCCCGAGCAGATGCTCAAAACCCCAGCCAACCTCCCCTGGAGTGTTCCTGGGATGAATTGCAGAGAGTTTCCCAAGGATTGGTGGCCTCTGTCCCCCAACAAAATGGCCAAGATCATTGAGGCTGAAATATTGTCCACCAGGATGAAGCAGAGTGTCTTTCCAGACAAGGATGACTGGAGCTTTCCTTTCTGTGCAGCAGAATCAGTCCATTAACATGTCTGCAGCAAGAAAGCCAGCAGTCCAAAGGCACTTTGTGCTGTGCCCTTCCAGAAGCCCAGCCTGAATGTGTGATCCATGCTGGTCACACCCAGATGGGCTCTCACTCATTCAGGTCACAAGTTTAAGACTTGAGATGCTGTTTCAAATTTTCCACCTCTAAGGGAGGTCTTCAAAGGCCACCCAAATCCATCAGAGTCAGGTATTTCAGCTGGCCTTTGCAATGGCAACACAAAGATGTCTTAGAAAATAGAAGCAGAAACCCTCACGTAACATGGCATGTGAGGAACTCAGACTGTTGTGAGAGCAGCTATCACTCCATGAACACAGCACATGGAACTGTGTACCCCAGCATGTTTCTCTGTCAGTCTCTGGGTATTTCAGAGCTGGAGAGTGAGGCTGAGCAGTGTTACAACTACCTCATAATGCAGGTCCAGACCTCACCCTGTAGCTCACAGTGACCTGGTGCATTTGGAGATGTCCTGCCTGGGCCAAAGAGCCCTCCTGGGGCTTTTGTTGTCCTTTTGTGTCTGTGATTCCTTTCAGGAATGATGAGATTGAAGTGATGGGAGTGACTGTGGATCTATCCACACTCAAGGAGAGAGGGCACAGGAATCTTGCAGCAGTCTTAGAGCTGAAGCAGTAGCTTATCATGAATGCCCTGCAGAGGTTCCCCAGTGATCAGCAGCTGACAGCTTGCTACTTGAAAGAAAAATCAATAAAAAGAGAGACCTTTGTTATCTCTGTGGATTAGCACCTGCCATAACTAAGCTTCTAGCCTAACACCTTAGCAGACACTGAGCTTGCTTCCAATACCTTTATTTATGTCAGCTGTGGAGAGTTATGCTGCTGCTTCAGGTGGGACAAACCTCTCTTGTAGCTTTCTGGAATTTAATTTTCTAGTTTTAGACACGGGGAAATGGGCCCTGTGAAGAAAAACAAGAAAATGAGGGTTTTTTAATGGCAATCAGGTCTTGTTTAAAAAGGAAGAGCTACCTCTTGTACCACAGAATATCTGTGGGTGGAAGAGACCTTTAAAGATTATCAAGTCCAACTGTTGGCCATCCAGCTATCCCAGGAATTAAAGCTACACCATCACAGTCACTGCTCTGCTTTGATTGCATGCCTAAAACAAGCAGTGACACTTCTGAAAAGCAGAATATATTTGGTGGCTTTAACAGACTTCTGAGGAGAAATTGCACAATTTCCTTTTTCCATGTACAATTCCAAGCACAATTTCCTTTTTCCATGCATTGTAAATGGGGAAAGGAGATTCTTTTGTGTCACTTTCTTAGGGATCTGTTTTACTCAGGAGGATTTCTGGAAGAAACCTCCTCTTCAGTGCCAAATAATGAGCTACTAACATACTCCAGTTCCCTTTCAGCTAGTTCTGCATTCATCTTTAGGATCACTGCTAAAGACTCGTAGGCACTGGCAAAGTGTGACATTTGCTAGGTGGAAACACAAAGCTGCTGCCTCTGGAAAAACCCTTAGCTGGATGTGAGTATATAAAGTGTATATCATGTTCCTCTGCCACTTGATAGCTCACACAAACACATGTACTCTTGAATAGAAGAGCCTCTCAAGACAGAGAAGCCACCAACGACTGGAGCTTGTCCCTATCTGCAAGAGCTGCATAAAGCTGCCACGTTTCATTCATAATTCCTAACAAGGATGATGGGGCTGCAGTTCATGTGCACAGAGCTTGTTTCCCATCTGCTCCAGCTTCTCGGGTTAATATGATCAAGCGTGTTGGAGATCCCTGTTTCTTGTAGCAGAAATTTAACACACCCTGATGAAAACAGAGTTTTCTGAAGGATCTGGGTCGTGCAGAGACAGGCAAGATGTGTCACAGGGCTGGCTGCTCCAGAAGATCAAATGCATTTATTTCACTGTCTAAGTAGCAGCACCAAAGAAAAAAAGAAAAAGAGGATTAAAGACACCTGGAGTTAAAATTAATCATTCTTATTCAAAAACTGAGTGCAACAACAGGGTTACTATGCAGTATTTCTAACCCAAATAAAACAACAAGAATATTAGGGGAAAAAAAACTAATTTAGAAGAAAAGTAGAGATGAAACAACTAATAATGGTTGGCCAAGTCAGAGAAACAGCAATTCTTTATCAAGTAGTATTTCTCCATGCCCATTTTTCTATGTCTGGCAAGCTGCAGAGCAGTATTTGATACCTTTGTGTGGCTTTTAGGTCATGCTGCATTCATTCTTGATCTGAGTCAAGATCTGGTATCAGATATTTTCTGATTTTTCCTGTGCATGGTACCTTCACTGTGCCAACTGGCCTTTTTTGGTTTGCCAAATATTGGAATTATCCATGTTGTTGTTGTCTGATGTTTGCAGCACACCATGAAGTTCATTTCTGGGTTTCACCAAGGTGGTAACACGTTTGCAGGGTGATTTTTACACCAACACTCTTCCACAATTCAGGAAATTCAATAAAAGTGAATTTCACAATTCACACCCCCAGCTGAGGAAGAATTTTATTTCCACCAAAAACCCAACTAAAGGACTCAAACTGTTTCCTTATGCATATTTTCAAACTAAATCCTTTTCCTGAAGTAGTAGCAGAAACTCATCTTCAGCATCCATTTTCATCACCTTAATTAGAATGACTCAGAAGGAAACCTGCTGAAGTGAACTAATTAAGTTTGTTAACACCTTGTCAACCTGAAGGTCCTCTTGCCCTTCCACTGCCAGTCAGGAGGTTGTTTATTAGACTTTGCAGCTATGAAAGGTTGTTTTTACTATTTTGATTTCTTCAAGGCCTTGAGAAATAGCATTGTCAGTTTTCCACATACATCTAACAAAACATAGCTTAGTTTTTTGTCCTTTTTTTTAACTAAAGTTGTCTTTTTTTTGTGTTAATCTGCAGGCCAACACCTTCCATGGACCAAGACTACTGCTGCTCTTCTGCATTCACCTTTTGCTGGTGAGTTTTTAGGCTTTCAAGGATGCAAGAGAGATTTGAGCAGCTGGGTTTGTATTTCCCACACCTTGTATTCAGTTAAATGTTAACAAAACTCATCCACACTTGAACCAAATTTACATTTTCTCTGGGTTAGCCAGTCAGGTGCCAGCCACTTCCAAGTATTTATGAGCTTTAAAAGAAGGGCCTGTAAAGCACTTGGGTGACTGAGTTTGTTGGGTCAACTTGTAAAGCACTTTCAGAATGGAGTTCTTCACCCTGAGGCCTCCTCTGACTATTTTGCACAGCACCTTCCTATGAGAATACTTTGAGGAGAAGAGGTAACACTGAGGAAACACTCATTTCTGAGCCTCCAGTTTATGTTCTTAGCCCAATCTCCTGTTGGCTGTGAACCTTCTTCACTCCCACCTCCATGCCTCAGCAACTCTTCCCATCCAGCTGGATTGCATAATTTAATCAAGGTATCCTTTACTAAACATACTTCTCTTTCCACTTATTAACACATGGCCCTAAATTCCAAGAGGTCATTACACAGAATTATTGTTGAGGCTGGAATAGACCTTTGAGATCATCAAGTCCAGCCTAAAATTGTCATTGTCACTTCCAGTACCTCTCTCCTACGTGCACTCTGGATGTCCTTAGCTTTTGAACCTTCACACCAGTGGAATCCCTTTCTTTCCACATAGAAGGTGGCCCAAACCACCACGTGTCCTGTCATCTTGGCACCAAGAGGTGAGCTGGAGCTTTGTGGCTGCTGGTGGGTCACACCAAGCTTTGCACAGCTTCCAGCTCCAGAATTACCACCTAGGGCTTTCCCAAGAGAAAAAGAAGGGGTATTCTTGCAAAACTTCTGCCTGAGGTGCAGCAAATAACTACAAGTCTGCATGAAAATTAATGGAAGGGAAAGAGTATCATGTGGTTGGATTTCTGTCTTTGTCTGAGCTTCCCAGCTTTGTTCCTGTTTGGAAAAGACACTGAGTCACCAGAGATGCTAATGGCTACAGGATTTACCCTGCAGGGGAGATGCTCTTGCTCTTTTATAGTCTTATGACTTTTCTGTGGCATTCAGTATAATAATATACAGTTTAAATGTATTTAAAAGGTATTACTAAGCTGACCATAATTACATATCTTTAATATAGCTCACTGGTTTTAAGGTTTACATTTTACCAATAATTTAAAATCTAGCTTTTTTAATTCATTAGCTGATTATGCTTAGTACAGTGAATTTTTAATACCTCACTACCCTTCCTAACATATAACTCCCAAGACAACTGCTTCCCTTTTTCATATGTGAATCACAGAATTTGCTTTGCCTCATTTTTTGAGTACATCACTCTACTTTGAAGGCACCTTGTGACTCAAGGGGATTCCAGTGCTCAGCTCTGGGTTCTAAGCTCCCCAACAAACCCACCACAACTGGACTTTGTTCAGTGAGAGGCTCCACAATCTGCTGAGTCACTCAGGGCACTGCATTTTGGCCAGAACACTGAGATGTCCCATTGAAGAAGAGGAAAGATGGATTGGGGCTGTCAATGGCAGGTGTTAGGAATAAGGGAAAGGAGCAGATCAGTGCAGACATGAAGGGATGTCCATCCCAAGCTTCCAATTCACAGAACAACTTTAATTCTTTTCCTGACCCTAGCATTTATCAGAAGTGTCTCAGATAGTATGAAGAAAATTGAAGATGAATTCAAGTGCTTTTTCCTTTGCTGGAAGATAAAAAGAATACACATTAGTAGGTACATCTTTCATCTCTAACAAAAAGCCAAGGAAGTACTCATCTTTTTTTTTTCTTCTTTTTTTAAGTATATATTTTGCTTCAGAAAATCCAATAATACCTTTAATTTCACTCTTGAGCAACAGCTCATATTATAGCTAATTTTCCCATTAGAAAAGTGTGCAAACCAGAAAAGGAATCAGCCCCAGAAACAATTCTTGTTATTTCCAGTGCTCAGAAGATGCACTTGGAGATAACAGCCATGGCAATCTGGAGAAAGCATTTGGACAGCATTTGAGTCAGCTGCATGGTTTGCTATTTAAGCAATACCTGACAGTATTGGCATATAAAACAGAAGAAAATACCTTCCTGCCTCCCCTCTGCTTATGTAACCCCAAGGAATTTGTAATTAGACCTGGTCAGTTATATAAAAAGTAAAAATAAAATAGGATGATTGTATAAAAATTAGGATTATTGTCCAACAGCATTCAGAGAACCTGTGCAGCTCCTACCTACTCTCATGGGTTTATCAGTACTGATGTCCCAAGGGTTTGGGTTTTTTTCCCCACAGAAGAAATCCAAACTGTGGTTCTGGGTTTCAGGTTCTGTTTGGAAAAGAGTGGAATAATCTGAGAGAAATCCTGGCAGGTTGTGCTTATATAAATGAGCCCAGCATGGATGGAGCAAAACCCCTGAAACTGGGAGTAAGGCTTGAAATTGTAGTGGGTAGAACCAAAACCAAATCTCTTCTGAGAGATATTACACATAAAAGTGAAAGCAGGAAGGGAAGCATCCCTGAGCTTGAAGGGCCAGCAGCAGTGGGATGAGCTGGATACCCATGGAAACTCCTGCTCCTCCCCAGGCCTCAGCTGCCCCATTCCAGGGCTAATAGTGATCTCAGTCAGCTGCTGGCTTGGTGAAGCCAATTTAAGCACAGCCTGGGAAAGGGGGATGCTCCCTGAAACCACAGTCAGGTGGGTTCTCCTCAGAAAACATCCCAGAGGTGTGGATTTTATTTTGAACTCTACCCAGAGGACATTTCTGTTGCACTCAGTGTAGTGATATACTGTTTAAATGTATTTAAAAAGTATTGCAAAGCTAGAAAACTTAGTTATTAGACTACCTAAAATTAATTCCCTCTACTTTTCACTATTTTCCTTGTTGCCAGACCCCAAAGCCAGCTCTCTATGGGGAGACACAGGCAAGCAATTCAGGCACAGAAGCCCAAGGAGTATCTGCCCTCCCAGGAAGGACTGAGAAATAAGCTCCTAACTCAAGGTCCAGATCCAAGCCTTGCCCCCAGCACTGCTCCAGGAGCTGATGAAGAGGAGCTGCAGCTCTGAGGAAGGAACATCCCAAAGGTAGGGCACTGGTTGTGCAGGGGAGGGGTGGATGGTCCTCCAGCCTGGGCATCTCTGGGTGTGAATCAGAGCCCTGTGGTCCCCAGGGAGGAGCAGAGATGCTCAGAGGGGTTGGCATTTCAGCAGGGAAGACAGGGAGTGATGAAGTGCCCACTTAGCTTTAAATACACAAACAGCTCTGGGTTTGGGTTGGCTTTTGTTGTTGTTTTAAGTGAGTAATGGAATCACATGAGTGTTTGCAATAGCATGGCTGAAAATAGCAAGTCTGTGTTGCTGCTCCCTTTGAAGAGCAGCGTGGCATTTCTAGCTGCTGGAGAAAACAGAGCTCTCCAACATTGAACAGGTGCTAAGAGCTGGTTATAAAACTAAGCTGAACCTGATGGATGGAGCACCACACTCAAGGAGGGAAAGACACTTGAATACAAAGGGTGAACTGCACAATACTCACTAATTTATCTCCAATTTTCTCCATTTGTGGTCAAACTGAGCAGCTGTGAGACTAGGAAAGGCTGAGGAACACTTCTCAATACATAGTTGAACACTTCTACTTCTCAGTAAGTAGTTTGCTTGTGGTTGAGCACTGAAAATGACAATGACTTTACCTGAAGACTCATGATGACCACAAGGATAGCTCATTGTAATTCCAAGGAGCAGCTGAACATCACCCAGGAGTGTGGTGGTTTGGGTGCCCACTTTTCAGGGAGGACCTTGTGGAACTGGAGTAGGTCTGGAAAGGAGCCCAGGTATTGTCAGAGATGGAAAAGATCTCACATCTCCATCAATTCACCTTATCAAACAGGAGGTTATGGAGCTACAGCATCCATTAGCAAGGGTTGCAGGTCAGGCAAAGGCTGATTGTGTCTAGGAAAGGAACAGGAATGACACCAAATATTCTTCCCTGCTAGTGAGCTGAATCACCCAAACAAAATCATAAACTGGAGGGAGAGCAAGAAGTAAGAAATGTAAATGGAAAAAAATGCCTCTTTAGAAGAAAAGTCAATTTCCTTTCTGATAAATATAGCCTGCTATTTGAATTCTGACTCTTCAGAGGAATGATTCATCAGTGTTCCTTCATTTCTTGGAGAGAGGGGGGTGATAAAAAGTTTACCCAGAGGTGTTTCTCTTCGGACAGAAAACTAGCTACAACTTTTGGATATCATTTCTTCTTGGTTTAAGTGAAAATTGATTACTGTAAGTTTAAATTACCAGATCTATCTGTTTGAAACAAAATTCCTCAGTTAGACTCTCTTTTACTTTTGTTTTCTGAAAACCCATTATTTTAGATTATTTTCCTTTCCAGTGTATTTTAGAATGGAAATATTCTTCATATGGGTGCAAACTAGAATTCCTGAATGTTTTTTGAACAGGTGGACTTGAACTCTTGATTCCTTCTGTTCTGATTCCATTGTTCTCTCTCTCCTTATTAAATTCCTTTTCCATTTATGAAATGGTAAGTGAAGTAAAGCAAATGGGTTGACCTTTGCAATGGAAATTCTGGGGAGATTAGTTTAGTGCTTGTTTGCAGGGCTGTGTTGTTTGACTTTATTTTTTCTCAGCTAACTGCAAGCATGTAGAAATACTTATTGGAGGAAAAAAGCTCTTTTTGTATGTGTGTGTTTGTGTATTATTATAAAAAGTCCTAAATCAAACAGTTTTCTCCTCTGGCTAATCCTGGAAAGCAAAAATGCATCAGTTCTGTGTCCATAGATCTAGCAAAAATGTCTTTGGGGAAGTGCTCTCTGGAAATTCATCCCTGATGATCACGTGGTGGTACAGGACAGAGGCTTAAAACACAGAATTTTTCTCCCTGAGAGACCATCACCACCCACAGAATGCAATCCTGGGTTTAAAATGCCTGGAAACCTAAACATCCCAGCAGATGTCACTGAGCACAGAAACACCCTGAGGCTCCACCATGGACCTCAGCCTGGCAAAGAGCTGTCAGAGGAAAAACAACTTCTAGAGGGGAATTAAGATCAGCTTTTCCAAGCTGCATGTGGGGCTTAACCACGTGGAATTCTCATGTCCACAGAGATTAAGCAGGAGGAATTCAAACAGTAATTTTTCTGAAGCTGTGAGGAGGTGTTTTCTCAGTTCACCCCTGTCAGGAGAGCAGAGGAATGCTCTGAACAGCCTCATTGCAAAGGTCAGCTCCTGCCAAATCCCAGGGAACTGAGTCCAATTAGGGATGTGCTTCTAGTGTGTCAAACCACGCTGAAGAATTCCAGGTACTGCTTGTGAATTAATCCCTGTGAATAAATCATTTAACTCTCCACTATCTTTGTAGCTAGAAGCTGGCCATAAAGTGCTGCTTCCTTGCCACGAGCAGGTCCTCTCCCATCTTTGTCAGAATGCAGGTCTTCAGTGCTCCTTAGCTGGCAAAGTCCACCTGGAAATCTTCTTTTGGTGGCCTAGGCAAGCCACCCAGATGCCAGGTAGGCTGAAGGGCTCAAGTGATGCTCTAAAAGCTGATTTCTTAATCCCTCAGCATCCTTGTCTGTCCATAAGTCGTATCCTCATCTTGCCTGTACTCTCCAGGCTGAAAGAATCCATCAACATCCTTTTCTGCCCACAACTTGTATCCTGCCTAGACTCATATTTAATCTCCTATCCACACTTTTGTTTTTTAGGTGCAGAAAACCCTCATGGTGAGCAAAGTGTGCAGGTGTTTGAATAAAGCCCAGAAAATTCCCCTCTGCAGTTGTTGGCAGCAGGTCCCAACACTTTGCACACCCTGGTGCTGCTGCAGGGGCTGGTGACAGAGCAAAAAACCATCTGAATAATTAATGACATGGGGTTTTAGAGCTAGGAATCTCTCCTTCTGCCCATGTCCTGTGGCACCCCTTTTATGATAGACATGATTTCTGTGTAGCTCTTCCATTTTTCCTATATTTATGGGTAGCTATTTCTCTTTTCTTTTATGTTCAAAGCCCCAAATAGTCCATTGAAAGAGAAATTCAACTGTTCTCTGATCTCCAGAGTTCCCTTCCCACCCCTACCATTCTATGATTCTACCACCAGCTTGAGATCTATTAATAAGACATTTGGATCTAATAAGTTTACAAGCAAATAAATGCTCAGGATGACAGTTCCCTTTTTATTTATATTTATTTTCCAGTTTAGCATCATGTAAATCTTATTTTGTTTTATTTCTAGTAACTCAGAACAACCCTCCAGGGCAATGGATATTTTGGAAGACATCCTCATGGGATTTGCACTAACTGATAATTTTTCAGTGTGAAAAAAACACTTCTAAAGTGGGTCTGTATATACAGCAAAAGAAAAACCAAACTGGACAGCCCAGTTGCACCCCCAGGGCTCAGCTCTGCAGCTTCTCCAAGCTCTTTTTATTAACTAATGATCTTTATTTCAGGGTTAATACATTGTTGGGGTTTTTTTTTGGTAATATAGCATGCAATTAGTATTTAATTTTCTTTCATCACATGTTTTTCCCCACCAAGCCACTGCTGAGTGTTCCAGTGGTAGAAACAAGAGCAGTAGCTGCAGCAGGTTGCAGTGGAAATGCAGAGCACCAGAGTGTGTTTGGGCTCCCCCCTGCAGAGCAGCAGGGTTCTGATTTACTCTGCTTTTTAGCTGCAGGCTGTTTGGGGGTTTATTTTATTTTATTTGTTGAATTTAGGGAGAATGCCACTGGGGCTTCCAATGGGATTTTGAATTTAAATGATAAAGCTCAGAGAGTTTTCCCTACGAGGTGCTGTTAGCTGAGACATTTCCAGAGTCATAAAATTTACCTCCTCTGCTTGATTTTAAACAGAAAATAACCACCAAAAGAAGCCAGAGCAGGAAATGAGATGCCTTTTTGTAGCTGCTCACAGGATCAGAGAACATTCTTAGCCTCTGGATGATTGAAACTGCTGGGTTTAACCTCTTGGCTCTCTGTCCCTGGTGAATATGCATCATCCACCCACCCTGAACAGAGACATCCCTATAAACCACATCACTGAGTTCACCTGCCTGGAATAGAGACCCCAATAAACTACCCAGATGGCTTTGGAGAGCTCTTCTGAATTACCCCTGCCTGCCCTTGCTTCTCTTCACGTGGCTCTTTCAGACACAGAGTGCTGGGGGTGCTGCTGGCCCAGGGAAAATGCCTCTTTGCCATGAGGAGTGAGAGTTTCTCCACATTTCTCCAGTGGTACAGTCTGCTATGTAAACAGGGGGGGTTAACACACTCTCCTGTGCTTACCAAACACCCTAGGATTGCTGAGTAATTCCCCCACCTGATTTTCACACCTTGCAAGGGCCCCTGCAATGACCTTGCACCCTTTGCCCAGCAGAGCAAGGAATTGCAGCATCCCAGAGGATGATTTGTTAAATAATTATACAAGAGGACCCCTATTTTTCTTCTCTGTGCCCCTGCTACTCACAAATGACTTTGTGCAAGGTCACCAGCATGGGAGTTGTGTCTGTCCCAGGGGTGTGAAACTCATCTCTCCATGAAGAACCATATTCATGGCACTGATTTGCTTTCTCCTATCTCTTGCTTTCTTAATTTCATTGATATTGCTTTTTTTTTTTCCCCTTTTTCTTCTAAATAGGGTGTTTCTGACAAATCCAGGCACTGTTATCCTCACCCCATCACGTGTAGCTTTTCTCAGTCTTGGCTGCTCCAGCACGTGCAGTGGAACAAAGTGACCCAGCATCTGACAGAGCCTGAGATCTGGGTGAGATCCAGCTGGTGCAACTGAAAATGGGAATGCTCAGGAAAGAGCCCGAGGTTAGGGAAGGCTGGAGGAACTGGGGTGAGTTCTGATGTTCCCTTTTCTTTATTATTTTTTTCTTTCTTTATTCTTTTTCAGCTCGGTGGGTCAGGAGTTTCAGACTCAGTACCCAAGGGCTGTGTTTCAGAGGAAGGTGAGGGGCTTTGGTGAGGGACTTCATGGGTCTCTGTGGCATTTCAGGGCTTTGTGTTGCTCTAGTAGTATAGGATTTCGTCCTAAATAAGGACTAAATGGGTTTAGAAAGACATCTGCAGCCCAAGTGAATGGAATGTCAGATATTGTGCAAGATTTCAAAGCAGAAACCCTCATTTTCCCTTCTGTCAGCACTGGTTTGCTGCTGGAAAGGCCAGTTTGAGGGTCTCCTTGGTCCTGGTGGTGTCCACATGGGTGTGGAGGAGCAGACCTGGCAGTCTTCACCTGGCAGTGCACCAGCTTTTGCCAGTAAGAACAACAGCAACTCTTTGTCTCTGGCTGATTGGGCACCTTCTGACAGCTCCCTGGAGCCAGGAGCCTGGTGCTGAGTCCAGCTGGCACCTTCCTGCTGAGTTCCCCTGGGGGGAGATGTTCTGCACTGCAGCAGCACCCAGCCCTGGCCACAGGCTCCAGCTCCAGGGGATGTGTTCAGCTCCCCGGAGAGGCTGCCTGGGTGGGGAGAGGAAGGAGATGTGATGCTGTTAGCTGAGCACTGAGACCCTCTGATGGGACTGAGGAGCCTGGAGTCTGCACTCTGGTGGGAGGGCTGTCCTGTTTCATTTTGCAAAGCCAGTGTCCTAAATGACTTCAAAATTATTTCTTTCTTAACTTTCTCCTTTCATTTTATTTCTCCCATTTGTTCACCACATGAAAGTCACTAATGTCTGGATAAATGGCTCTAACAGCTCTGCAAGTTTAAGGTTTAGCACTTAAAAAACCTTTATTCCCTTCTTTGGACACAGGCTCTTGATAGGAGGATAAATGCCCACGTCTGGGAGGAGACAGGGCTAACAAAGCATCCCTGCAGCCAGCCAGGGCATGGCAGGATGATGAGCTGTGTGCTGAACAGGCCACGAGGAGCTGCTCAGAGGGCAAAATCTGAACCTGCAAGCACTGAATTGAGAGTATAGCCCAGGACAGAGGCCAAAGCTGCAGTTCTGTGAGTGTCTCTGCTTCTGCTCCCCAGATCTCTAACCAGTCACCCCCTGGCTGGCACTGCACAGAGCACCATGGGCACACACTGAGGCTAAGTGCAACTGTGAACCCAGCCCTGCCAGGGCACCACTGCCCCATGGCCTCAGCACCACAGCTCCAGGGCTTGGAAACCCCTCCAGGGCT
>JAABNV010114589.1:1672-14092 GCA_033439845.1 Ispidina picta | reverse complement strand
TCCCCTCTCAGGCTGCTCTGCTCCAGCTGAACAGCCCCAGGGCTCTCAGCCTGGCCTGGCCACAGAGATGCTCCAGCCCCTCAGCATCTCCCCAGCCTCTGCTTTGCTCACACCAAAGAACTTTCTCCTGTTCAGATGCAACCTCCTGGCTTCCACCTTGTTCCCCTTGTCCTGCCCCATCCCTTGACCCCCACTCTTTAGCTACTGATGAGCATTTTAGACTCCTCAGGATCCCCAAGACACAACATTTTCTAGGGATGCAGTGGGAACTAGAAGCATTAATTTGTCCCAGGCTTTGTCTCCTCCTCAAGTAGCATCTTGCTGCCTTTCAGGAGTGCTTGGCTGCAGTGTGTGCCTTGCCCCTGCTCTTTTCCAGCTAACAGGCTGTAGCAGTTGGACATGTGTTGGCTTTCCATTTGCTGTGGCATCTCTCTTCACAAGCCCAGTGTTCCCCTTGTGTGCCTGTGCAGCCTTAAACATATATTTGGGGAGGGTATTCCCAGGGCAGCATAATAGTGGCATTGTGCTGGCCATGAATGGCACTCAGAGAGTGCTGGGTGATGCAGGGACCTCCAGGGCTCTGCACTGCCACTCTGGAGAGCAACTGTGAGTGCTTGGCTTGGGAGCTGGAAGCCTGCCCAGTGCCTTCCCAGCTGGGGGACTGCAGAGGCAACTGGGGACAGCTCAGCACGGGCACCCTGTGGTTGGTCCTCCTTGGAATCACCCTGCCATGTGCCAGGGATGCTCGGGGCATGGCAGCCTGGTGGGTGCCCCAGGGAGAGAGCCCAGCTTGGAGGGGTGCTTGGGAGAAGCCCTAAGGAGATGCAGCTTCTCTGCAGAGCTTGGCATGAGCTGTGCCCCCCTGGCCTTACAGCAGCCTTGTGGTGCTTGGTGGTGCCAGCAGCAGCCTCCAGAGCTGCCCCTGCCTCCTGGCTGCTCTCCCCCCTGGCTAAGGGCAGGAGATGCTCCTACAGAAGATCTTGAGGCCTCCAGGAGCATCTGAGCCTTAGTTCTTTTGGTGTGTGTTTGGGTGCTGAGGGAGGTATCTCACAATACAGCAGTGGTGTTGGGATTGTTTCTGAACATACATTATTTGGCCAGCACTGCCTTTGCTATAAAAGGACTGGGGGTGAATGTGGATGGGACATCTGTTCCTGGTTTGCCTGTGAAACGCCTGCACAGTGAGGCCAAAAGCAAAGAATAGAGGGTTGCACCAACTGGCAGAGCCTCTGAAGTCTTGCAGAAGCCAGTCATTAAAGTGGAGGAGCAAACAGATTGATCCAGAAATCCTGGCTGGTTGAGCCATGCCATGCCCTGGCTCCTCTCCCCCTGCCTGCCACCAGGAGAGGCAAAGCAGGGACCAGGTCTCAGCACCCAGAGGCAGAGGTGGGTGGGGAAGGGTCTGTGGAGTTCACTCAGCAGCTTCCTAACCAACCCTTCCCAATAATCCCATGTGCTTGGGAGCTCTTCAAAGGGCTTTCTGCCCAGCTCTGAGCCCTGCAAGCACAGAAGGTTAAATAATTTATCTATCACAAATATTTAGCTGAAAAGCCTGGTCAGAGAGGAGCTTTGATGTGTCTCAGAGCCCCTGGAGCTCTCACAGCTATGTGGGTCAGTGCTGTAGCTGTCTCTCCTCTCATCTGTTGGGTTCCCCATCCCTGGGTGTGTTCAGATGGGGCTCTGAGCACCTGCTCTGGTGTCTGTGGCAGGGGGTTGGAGTGAGAGGGTCTCTCATAAATGGATCTCCCCATCATGGCAAATGTACAGCACTCATTTGGTAAAAAAACCCAAGAATTTCTGTGCTTCAGCCTATGGTTTGGGGTTTTTTATCCCATGAATCTGTGATAAGCCTCAGGGTGCTGCAGAGGAAGGTGAGGAGCCAGAGCCAGCTTGGTACCTGTTGAAGCAGCAGAGCTCGATTGCTGTGAGCCCCCCAGAACTGAGCAGAGGGGAGAAATAACATCTCCCAGTTCCCCCCAGTGCCTCCCTGGGAGCAGCAAGTGGGGCTGTGGGCTCCCTCCTGCCATGTGCTCGTGCTGGAGACCCTGGGGAGCTGCTGTGCTGCTCCTCTGCCTCTTGGCAGTGACCTTTGCAGGGCCATGGCAGCTTTGCTCCCAGGGTTTGCCCAGCTCAGTTGTGCAGACACTGAGGAGCAGCATCTTGGGTTATTTTCTGGTGTTTCAGGTGCTGATGTATTAAAAACCAGTTAAATAGTCTCCTGTGGCACTGGTTGTGTCTGGGACACAGTTAATGGCTTGGTTTGCTGCTCACCTCCTCCAGTTCTGGATTCAGAGCAGCAAAGGCAGCATCAAGGCTGGAGAAAAGGAGGCTGAGAAGGGATGGTGAGGGGCTGAGGAATGAGCCCTGTGCTTTCTGGCAGTGGAGAGAGACCCAGCTCTGCTCTGCTGCAGACACTGCCCAAGTGCACAGAACACACTGGGGAAAAGCTGCTCTTTTCCACTGGGACTGGTGAAAAGCCTTCAGTGTGAGGGCCTGTAATGCCTGGGCAGGCAGCAGGGTTTGCCTGCTGTGGTGTGCACTCATGAAAAGAGGCTCAGCTGACTGGGATCAAACAGCCAAAGACTGGGACAAGAGGAATTCTGGAGGCTTTGTGTGGATTAAAGTGAAGTGACCTTTGGGATCAGCACACAGGAAGGTTTGCACCCTCAGGTATGTGCCACCACTGACCTTTCCTCCTAAGCAAGGCACCTCTCTTGCACTCAGAGAGCCTGAAAAGCTTCCCAGGGTAGATTCCTGGTGCCACAAGCAGCTTTGCCCAGCCCTCTGCAGGCAGCAGGAGCACTTGGGATGCTGCTGTTCAGATGAGAACTCCAATATCTACCAACGTGAGTGAGGCAGAAATAGATGAGGCATGAAATTCTGCCCTGGCAGGGGATTCCTGCTTGGCTGGGGGACAAAAGGCTGCCCCTCCACTGAAAGGGAAAAGTACTTTTCCTTGGAAAGCTCAGAGCTGTTACTTGTTTGGTTTCAAGAGTGTTTCTTTGTGCCTGCTGGCAGATCTTGGGTGGAGGGGAATTTCTAGGTGCTCCCAGAACTGCTGATCCCTGAGGTGCAGCAGCCCGTGGAGAGCTGATTATTCTTTGTGTTTCTGCTGCAAACACAGAACCAACCCAGGCACCATCACCACGGGTAAATAAGCATTGAAAGAGGAAAAAAAAACCAATATCCATGCTCAGATTTCTTCTGTGAAGTAGAAATTAATCTTCTATGAAATAGAAATATCTTTCTTATTTGGGTAGTAACTTCTTCCAGTTGCTACTGCTGGACCCAAACCTGCTGCTCAAGACTTTCCCTCTTCACATGGAAAAAAAAAGAAGGATAAATCCTATTTGGATTGATCCCATCCTCAGAAAAGGTGGGCTTAGGAATTGCTGGTTCAGAAGATATTCCTCCTGTGACAGTTCTGCACCAGCCCCTCTCAGCAGGGGAGGGATGAGCTGCCTGGAGAGCTGCTTGGGCTGAACCCTGAGCACTGCTTTGCTGCAGGGAGGGCTCTTCTCACAAGGATAGGGGGTGAAAACAAGGATTTTTGTGCTGAAGTGTGGAGCACTGGAGCCAAAACATTGCCTGAGGCCTTGGCTGTGGCTGCTGCTGCCCTGCTGAGCCCAGGGGGTGGCTGGCCTTGTGCTGGGGGGCACAGGGCTGGGATTCCTCCCTGGAGGCTGTGTGCATGGGCTCTGCCTGCTCACTTGGGTTCCCCAGTCTCTGCTGCTTGCTCCAGGGGCTGGCTGTGGGCTGCTCCCTCCTCTGCAAGCAGCAGAGAGCTTTGGTGAGCAGTTGTGGGGTTGGAACTCTGCCTCAGAGCAGCAGGAATCAGCAGCTCTGCAGCAAATATATGCAGATAAGAAAGCCTTTTGATAGGGGTTAAAGTAGAGCAGATTTGAGGATGTTTCTGGCCAAGCTCCAGACCATTTCTGACCCAGCCCAGGATGCCCTTGGCCTTCTTGGCCACCTGATAAATGATAAAAGCATCTTTTTTTTTTTAAGCTGTAAGTTTGGTGTCCCTGAGCAGGGCTGGGTGGGGATGCTGGGGATGAAGTGATCTTCATCTGCCTTCAGAGCTGCAGTTATCTGGCCAGCCAGCTGAGGACATGTCCTGTGATAAGTAATGGCATCTGTGACACCACCTTTTTATCACTTTAAGGGCACTTTTGCCCTCTGCCTCTTCTTTTTGATCAGAGCAGCCCACAGCTTACCAACCAGCCAGGCTTTCTGAGAGATGCCCTGTGTTTGGGCACGAGAATGGAATGGATTGGAGCATCACCAAGTGTTCCAGCTGGGTGAGAAAGCAGTGAAGGGGTTTGTGCAGCTCTGGGCTCTGCCCTGTGCAGGTCTGCATCCCACAGAGGAGTCCCCCAGGGGCACACCCCCAGGCTGAGGCTGCAGTGTGTGTGTCTGAAGAGCAGGGTTTGTGCCTCCTGAGCACTGCTTCTCAGGCTGGGTGGCCTCAGAGGCTGAGCAGCCAGGAGACAGAGGCAAGGGGACAGCCTTGACCCTGGTGCTGAGGACACCCATGTGTTCCCAGGCTGGCATGGCCATCAGCTTGCTCAGAGGTGATGGTCAGCCAAGAAATCAGCCTTGCACTAGTGCCTCAGAAGACAAATAAGTTGATTTTTGGGTTGTTTTTAGACTTTCTGGGGGGGCTGGGTCCAAGTGCTGCACGTGTAGCCAGGTCAGCAAACAGCACTGCCCTGACTGTGCTGGTCTGAAAGGCTCTGCTGCTTCCACAGGGACCCAGGGGGGTGTGGGGGGGATGAAAATCAGGCTCTTCACTGCAATTCCACCATCTCCTCCTGGGGGTGAGGAGCCACAGCTGCAAAAGGCACTAAACTGGCAAGAAAGGATTTGTTTCTGGGTGCAAATGCAACCTCTGGTCCTCACCTGGCAGCTGGATGAGGAGCTGCTGAGCTGATCTCTGCTCCTCCTTGATCAAAAGCCCAGCCTGGCATGTGAGCACCATCACTCCTGGCAGTCTGAGCTGGGAATGGTGAGTTCTGCTCTCTTATCTGGGAGATGCAGTTGATACCCGTGGTTCTCTGAGCAGCTGAGGGCAGAATTTGGCCTCTCTTCTCTTAGACTGGAGAGGAAATCACACTGGCAATACTCAGAGTGAGCATCCTGAGCTCCCCAGAGCCCTGCAGGGGGTGTCCCCCAGTGGCTGCCTGGTTGGTTGGAAAGCCCCAACTCCCTGCTCCTCTCTTTCCTCCCTCGTACCCTCAGCTGTCCCCAGAGCACTTGTGATGTCTGAACCAACCCATTCCTCCCCTCCTGGCTCTGCAGGAGATGGAAAAGCCTGGGGTTGCCTGCAGCCTGGGCTGATATAGAGACATCAGTGGGCTAGTCAGTGCTTGTCACAGTCAGGAGCTGCTGGAGATGGGCTGGCAAGGGGGGCAGAATAATCTGGTGTTGTTAGTGGGCTGTGCCAGTTCACTTGGCAATGAGGAGTGAAACCAAGCCCTGGCTGCTGACAGTGTGCTCTGCTTGCATGGGGCATTTCTTCCTCAGTATTCCACACCAGCTCCTGTCAAATGGCAAGGTTTTCTCCAGATAAAACAGTAATTGTGCTTTCAAAGCCCTCTGAGCTGAGCAGGCTTCTTGGGGTAGGGTTCTTCCCTGGCTCCTCCACTGCCTCCTTCCTGGTAAGTGCTCAGAGCCTCTGTGACATGGCAACAAAACCCTTGCCTTTAATGGGGAACATCTTCTCCAAGGATTTCCCAGACCCCTGGCTGGTGGCAGCAGCATATTGTGCAGAGGTTACATGACAGGAGTATTTTTCACTGGAAATCTCAGGATCTGTGGATTTTTGGTCTGTTTTTTAACTTAAATAGCTTTTCCAGACGATTTAGCTGGGAGGTTTTGACATGGTGGATTTCTCCTGATGTTAACCCTGCCTAGAAGTCAGCAGAACTTCTCTGCAGCCCTGAGCACTCAGGAATGAGGTCCCACCTCAGCAGAGTGCCTGTGGTCAGTGTGGGATCCACCAGGAGCAGCTTAATTGGCTTTTTAATCTGGGGCACAAGTTCCAGATGCTGAGAAATTCTCTTTACCAGGCAAACTTTCCAACTGCTCTGCCTCAGAGTGGTGGCTAAAAACTCCTCATGTTGCAATAAGCCAAAGAATAATCCCCCAGTGCAGCCTCTTCTCTCTTCCTCAGTAGATACCACAACTGGGAACCAGGTAGGAGCAGAAATAAAGCAAAAAAAAACCAAAATAAAAAGCCATCAGCTCAGCCTTTTCAAGCTGGGGGGTCATTTAGGCTGGGGGAGACCTCAAAGATCATCCAGTTGAACTGCTAGTTGTTGAACTGCTAGTTGTTGAACTGCTAGTTGAACTGCTAGTTGAACTGCTAGTTGAACTGCTAGTTGAACTGCTAGTTGAACTGCTAGTTGAACTGCTAGTTCAACTGCTAGTTCAACTGCTAGTTCAACTGCTAGTTCAACTGCTAGTTCAACTGCTAGTTCAACTGGTGGGTTGTTATCCTTTAGCTGCCACACTCTGACTCCTCAACAGCCAATTTGGGTTAATTTATTAATCAGGATGCCTCAAATGAGGTTTAATAAGCTCAACTACCAGTACTTAAGCAGAAGAAGAATCCAACAGAAAAAAACTCAGAGCTTTGTTCACATCTTCCCTTTCTTCTGAAAATGAGTTAGGAGTGTGGGGAGCTCGGAGACAGAGCTTCAAACAGAGGAGTGATGCTAATTGGCAGCTAATGAGGCTAATGAAGACTGAGAGCAAGCAATCTGCTCTCTGCTGGATGATGGGAGGTGGAGGCAAAGCATGGAGCAGCTCAGACCCAGCACCAGAGCTAGAAAATGCTGGAGGTTTGTAGGAAATTGGTCACTTGGCAGGAAGATGCAGGGATTTGGGGGTGCATTCCCAGCCTCATTTCTCCTCTGCCATGGGAGTGCAGATGCTCTGAGGCTTCCAAACCAAGCAGGAGCCCCGAGCTGGGAGGGTTTGGGTGCCATCTGCCACATCCAGCTCTGAAACCCTCCCTGCTGATGGAGCAAACCTGGGTTTTCTGGGCCTTGTGGCACCTCTTCTGTTTCCACATCCCAGCAGATCCACAGGATTTTAGTCTTTTGCTTTGCTCAGACCTTGGGGAGCTGAATTCATCAACTCTCAGGCTCATGTGGTGCTTGGGGAGCCCAGTGATGCTCCTTTACATCCTACAGTCTCTTCCCTTGAGCCTCCTGCATCCCAGGGGTCCCCTCTCCTTCTCCCCCAGACCAGTTCTCCTCCCCTAGCCACACACTTGGGCTTCAGAGCTCTGTTACTCCTCCTGCAGCTCTGGGTGTTGCCTGGCTGGAGCTACTAGAGCTCCTTTCCCATATCTTAATCCTCATCTGTCTAAATCAATCCTTTTTTTATTTTTTTGCTCACAAATATTATTATCCTCTGCTTGTCTCTGCTGAATACTCTGCAGGTTTATGTCCCTTAAGTAGCTTACACAGAAAAATGAGGATAATTTTCTAGTAATTTCCTGGGTTACTCAATTAAAAGGCAGTTGTTCTAGTAATTCAGAGCAAGGGGTATTTATAGCACAGGCCATGGTGGAGTCTCAGTAGCCTCCAGTGCTCAACCTCACTCAGCTCCAGGGCACCAACTGGCACCCAGGAGGTTTTTCTTCCCAGAAGGAGCAAGTTCTTTGGTGTGAGGGTGCCAGAGCCTGTGCCAGGCTGCCCAGAATCATTCTAGCAGTGGCTTTAATGTCAGCTAAACCCCATTAAAACCTCAAAATTGATCTTCATATTTAATTTCCTCACACTTTCTCAGTGGCACCCCCAGATCCAGGCTTGTTGGCACAGAATGATCATCACTGTGGTCATTTCACCATGGTCACTGGCACAAGTGGTTGATGATGCTGTGGGGAATCTTGTGTGGCTTTTGGTGACCACCTCCTGGACCCATCTGGACAGCAGAGCAGGTGGCAGGGAAGCTGGGACACGAGGGCTTCAGGGTGGTTTTTGGAGATGGATGAGGTGGTTTGGGAGGAGGAAAGGTTGGTTGAGATCTTCCCCACCCTGTCCCCAGTAGGAAGTGGTGCTGCAGAGCCCCAGGGATGCCCTTTGGTGAAGGTGGAAGGTGTTCAGCAGGAAAATGGCATGTTCAGGTAAATTCATTTATTGGCAGCTCAGATTTTCTGTGTGGAGATTTGCTGCCTTTGCTCTGCCTCAGCCACCAGCACTTGGGGACAAACAACTCCCCCTAATTAGGCCTTATTTCTCCTCTGGCCATCTGCTCCCTCGGAGCATCCCCTGCCTGTGCTGGGCTCCTCAGCTGCTCTCCAAAGCCAGGCAGAGCTGGAGCAAGCTGAGCTCCAGCTTTGGGCTAGCTCATCCCACCCAAGTGGGTTTGCATGGGCTTCATAAATGTCTCTGGACAAGAAAAGCCCCCAGAGCCACACAATGACCCTTTTCCAGCCCCAGACTGTGTGGCTCTGGCTCCTTTTTCTTTCCTGGGCACTGCCAGCTTTCTTTTCTCTCCCTCTGCAACTCCCCTTTTCCTTCCCATCCTTCCCCTGCACTCTGCTGAGGTTGCTGCTTTCAGTTTGGTATTTTTTTTTGCCTGCCCTGGGGATTATTCCAGCTGATCAGCTTTCCCCCAGCGTGCTGGGAAATCCCTCTGCTGTTATTGCCTAACAAAGAGAAATGAGAAATCTGGGAAGGTTTCACCTTCCTAATCTGTGTTTTCTGTGACAGCCCCCTAAGCTGTGCTCTGGGGGGGGGAGAGACACCAGAGCTCCACCTCCTGCTGCCAGAAACACCATCCTGGCTGTGGGCATGGCCACAGAGCTCTGGCATCAGGCTGGAAATAGTAATAATAATAATAATAATAATAATAATAATAATAATAATAATAATAATAATAATAATAATAATAATATTTTTTGTATAGTTCTGTACAATCCCAAGTCCACTTCTGCTGCCTGGGAGGTGAACTTTGCTGGGAAAACTCTTCCTGCCTCCAAGGTGGCTCTCACAGTGTGAAGGCCAACACCAAACTTGAAGTGTTTGGGTTTTTTTTGGTTTGGTGGGGTGCTGTTTTATTTTATTTCTTAGCAGCTTTTCAGTTTCTTTCGTGCTCAGAGCAGGAAGGAGAGGAACAGTTGAGTGCTAGAAGGTTTGCGGGTCACTGGATATGGTCATAGGTAGAGCAGAGAGAGGAAATGCTGCTCTGACCAAGAGCCCAGGCTGAAATAAAACCTCATTTGGCATTTTAATGGTAATTACAAGATGCATTTCTGGTGATGGTTGTTTTACATAACACAGTCCAGCTGAGACAGCCACAGTGCAGGGTGACAAGTGACATTCCTCCATGGGAGGGCTTGGAAACCCCTCCAGGGCTCACAGGGACTCCAGCCCTGCCCTGGGCCAGCCCTGGAGGGGCAGAAATTGTTCCTCAGCTCCAGCCCAAGAGTCCTTTGCAGCCAGGTAGGCTCAGCCTCTCCTCTCCTAGAAGGGCTTGGCCAAGTGGCTCGTGTCACAGTCCCTGTTGCAGGGCAGGGGTGGGTGGTGGAGCTGCCTGGGGTGGGCACCATCTGGAGCAGCCACCTGCCCTGCCCTGCAGCCAGCTCTGTGATGATCAGCCATCCATGCAGACACATTCCTGGGGGGGGTCCTCACTGGGTGTCCTGGGGGCCTGGCCATGCTGCTGAGGGGCTGGGAAGCAGGGGCTGGGGCAGTCCCAGAGCATAAGGAAGCTCCAAAAGGAGGAGTTTCTTCTGATTTTCAGGAGCAGTGTTGGGGTTTTGTAGAATCAGATAGTGGGGTGGGGAGGGAGCTCTGGAGATGATGGAGTCCAACCCCCTGCCAGGGCAGGGGCACTCAGGGCAGCCCACACAGATCCAGGTGGGGCTGGAAAGGCTCCAGAGGAGACTCCCCAGCCTCTCTGGGCAGCCTGTGGCAGTGTCAGGAGGTAATAACAGCACTCGAGGGAGATCCCTCTGGGGATGTGTCAGTGACACCAGCTCAGAATGGGCTCTGTGATCCTTTATCTGGGGCTAGTTTCACACTGGGATGAGCTGGGCTTTGGGCAGCTGGGACACCTTTGCCACTTCTTTGGGAAGCCCAGAATGAATCCTGGGGTCAGTTTTGGGCCCCTCACTCCCAGCAGGACACTGAGGGACTGGAGAGTGGCCCGGGAAGGGTCTGGAGCAGGAGTGAGGGGAGGAGCAGCTGAGGGAGCTGGGCTGGTTGAGCCTGGAGAGAAGAAGGCTCAGGGGAGAGTGTTCCCTGGCACTGCTGGGGGTGCTTGGACCCCATGAGCAGATCAGGGGGGACCCTCAGCCATCCTGACCTCGCTCAGTTGGATGCCCACAGAGCTGCCCAGGCTGCTGAGCTCTGTCCTGACCCGACCCTCTCCCGCACTCCCGTGCCTGCTGGCTGGGCAGGGCTGCTCCCTGGCACAGCAGAAGCTGCTGGCAGCTCTGGCCCTGGTGCCATCTGTGCCCACGGTGCCACCAAGGCTCGGGGCTGGGCACCCCGCGTGTGGCCCCTGGCACTCATCCAGCTGGCACAGGACCCTGCACTGCTCGTGCCACGTCCTGCCCTCACAGCACCTTTCTCTGCTTCTGCCTTCAGTGGGTGCAGCAGGGCTGCTGGAGAAGGCAGCAGAACCCACTTGGGGAGCCCTTAGGTGGTGGGGTGCCCTTCGTGGGGGAGCTGGTGGGCAGCAAAGTCAGCATGGGGCAGCAGTGTGGCACAGGAGGCCTGTGCTGTCCTGGGGGCAGTCAGGAGAGTGTGGGCAGCAGGGCCAGGGAGGTTCTGGGCTGAAAATGAAGGATAAGCCAAAGCAGGTAGTATTAAAATTAGAAATAAGCCCAGATACCAATTCCAAGGGAGTTCCATCTTTCCCCAAGCACTTCTCCCCAGTCTCCCCAGCACCCTGCTGGTGTCTCCAGGGCTGCCTGCCTGAACAGATCAGCTCTGCTGGGCTGTCAGTGCCTGTTCCTGGAACTGCTCTGGAGCTGCTCCCTTCCTGCAATTACACATCAGCTCCAGACTTGCCTGAAGGAATTCTTGTCCCCAGAGCTGCTGCTGCCAGGCTGTGCCCTGGAGGTGAGCCTTGGCACGGGAGGGGGTGCCCTGTGGAAGGCAGAAGTCACTCTCAGCCCAGCACCATGTGGTGCCAGGAGGCTGCTGCTGGGGGAGGCAGGAGGCCCTGGTGTCTGGGTGGGGAGGTGTGATGCTGCACCCCAGGTCTCCACTGGGCAAGAAAGTGCATTTGTTGGTGGAAACCTGTTGGTGTTCAGAGGTTGCTGCAGAGAAATGTGCCCCTCGCTGCCTTGAAGGGCAATTAGTGAGTGACTAATTAGCTGGTGTGCAGGTTTCATTACACTCTTGTCATGAACACTGGTTGGGCTCTGCTCCCAAGGAACCAGGACAAGAGGAACCAGCCTCAAGTCACCCCAGGGGAGGCTGAGGTTGGAGCTGAGGAACAATTTCTTCCCCTCCAGGGCAGGGCTGGAGTCCCTGTGATCCCTGGAGGGGTTTCCAAGCCCCCCATGGAGCTGTGGTGCTGAGGGCCAGGGGGCAGTTATTATTCTTGCTGTTATTATTGCTATTAATATAATTTTCCCCTCTGTCCCAGCTGCACACACAGCTTCTGGAGCTTGGCATTCCCTGTTCCCCCAGAACCTTTGGCCCCAGAGGACAGGAACCTGCTGCTTGCATTGCTGAGCCCCTCTGGATCCTCCCCCTGGGGAGTTCTGCCAGCTCTGCTGTCCCTGCTGAGCCCGTTCCTGGGGCAGTGGCACATCCTCAGCTGGCACCCAGCAGGCTTTGAGGATTGTTTTGGCCTTGCTGCCTGGCCTGGTGCCACGGGGTGGTTTATTTTCCACCCTCACTTGGCATTGGGAAGCAATTCCCGAGCTCTAATAACTTCCTGCAGCAGGTGGGGAAGGACCCAGGAGCTGTTGGTGCTGGTGGGCACAGGGATGCTCCCCTGGCATCACCTGCTCATCCCTCTGGGCAGCAAGGAGGGCAGCAGGAGGGGCAGAGAGGCCACACAGACAGGCTGTAAGCACCCAGGGAGGGCAAAGGATCATCCTGAGAGCTGGAAAAATGATCCAGATGTTCCCATGCAGGTTGGATGCAGGAATCACAGGGCTGGGAGGAGCTGTTTGGGGCAGGGATGCAGGTTGGGTGCAGGAATCAGGGCTGGAGGAGCTGTTTGGGGCAGGGATGCAGGTTGGGTGCAGGAATCAGGGCTGGAGGGAGCTGTTTGGGGCAGGGATGCAGGTTGGGTGCAGGAATCAGGGCTGGGAGGAGCTGTTGGGGGCAGGGATGCAGGTTGGGTGCAGGAATCAGGGCTGGGAGGAGCTGTTTGGGGCAGGGATGCAGGTTGGGTGCAGGAATCAGGGCTGGGAGGAGCTGTTGGGGGCAGGGATGCAGG
>JAABNV010113519.1:0-14169 GCA_033439845.1 Ispidina picta | reverse complement strand
GCACATCCAGAGCTGTCTGGGCACCCCAGCCTCTGCTGTCTGCACATCCAGAGCTGTCTGGGTACCCCAGCCTCTGCTGTCTGCACATCCAGAGCTGTCTGGGTACCCCAGCGTCTGCTTCTGCACATCCAGAGCTGTCTGGGCACCCCAGCCTCTGCTGTCTGCACATACAGAGCTGTCTGGGTACCCCAGGCTCTGCTGTCTGCACATCCAGAGCAGAGTGAAAGAGTTGCTGTTAGAGTGACAGTCACCCACAGAGAGGACAAATGATACTCAAAAGGTAGGTCTAGATTTCTTTATTGCTTGGAAAATGAGGTGGGAAATGAAGTTGCCTACACCTGTGTGGTGGGTGAAGTCACAGAGGAGGAGGGAGATGTGAAAAGTGAGAGTTGAGGGAAAAAAAACCCAGAAGAAACAAAGAGTAGGAAGAAAAAATGTCTGTAATATGGGCGGCCTGATCCACGATTATATTAATATATTATATTTATTATATTATATTTATTATATTATATTTTATTGTATTGCCAGAAGAAATGCCCCGGAATATGAAGAAATATGGAGGCAAAAATCCACTACGAGGCAGCACAGCTGCTCACCACACTCCTCTCAGGCAGTTGTTTAGTTCCCAGTATCAAGGCAGGTTTTGTCTTCTTCTGAGCAAGTTAAGTTGTGATCTAGAAATAATTAAGAACAGGTAAGAAAGAGATAAGAATAGGTAAGGAATAGATAAGAATAGATAATAAATAGGTAAGAATAGTTAAGAAATCTATAAGAATAGGTAAGAAATCTATAAGACTAGGTAAGAAATCTATAAGAATAGGTAAGAAATGGATAAGAATAGGTAAGAAATAGAGGGGCACAGCAAGAGAACTGGGGCACAGGCAGATGTGTTGCCATCAGTTTGTATTTATGGGTGATTTCCCCCATTCCTCACAGGATCCCAGGGTGTCAGGAAAGGGACCCTGGGGATCTCTGAGTCCAACCCCCTGCCAGAGCAGCCCATGGGATAGAATCTGATCCAGCACAGGAACAGCCAGGGGGGATGGAAACCCCAGAGCAGGAGACTCCACAACCTCTCTGGGGAGCCCCTGCCAGGCTCTGGCACCCTCACAGTGCAGAATTTCCTCCCCATGCTGAGGTGGCAGCTCCTGGGTTGCAGTTTGTGCCCTTGTCCTGTTGCTGGGCAGGATCCCCCGAGTTCCCACTGCAGGGCTCACAACTCCAGAGCTCTGGGCCAGCACCAGACCCACCCTGGCCTTGCAGGAGCTGTTCCCTGCCACAGGCTGTTCCCTGGGCTCTGGAAATAGCCCTGGTGTGGCACCCTGGGCACGGCTGCCCACGCTATTCTGGGGCATCCAAACAGAAGCAGGCTTTGCTTTCCCCTCTGAGGGCACCCAGGGTATCATGTTGCCCCGAGCTCACCCAGTCCTGCCTCTGAGGGAGGTCAGTAGGGAAAAAGCCAGGGCAGAGAAGCTGTGACAGCCTTTCCCTGCTTCACACCCAGAGCAGGGCAGGGCTGGGGGTGGGAGTGCTGGGGAAGGTCTCTGAGGAGCTGCCAGTGTTAACTCTTCAGCACTCTCCTCTTTTTTCCTGCCGTGCTGTCCCCTTCCAGCCTTCCCATTGACTGCTGCCTTTGCAGCCCAGCCAGGGGCACAGCTGGGGACACGGTTCCTGTTCACTAATAGGTGAGTGACACAGCAGCTGGAAATAGCAGCCCGAGTGCCAGGGCAGGGCTGGCACTGCCAGGCCACGGGGCAGCAGCAGCAGCTCTCCCTGGAGCCATAGAAGCCAGAGCTGGGCGGTGACTCTGCACATGCAGCCCAGGCAGTCTGGGGGCTCAGCCCCAGTGTCCTGGGGGGAATCCCCTCCCAGCCAAGGGGTGGCTCTGCAACTGGGATTTCAACCTGTAGGAGCTGCTGGTGTCTGAAGAGCACTTCCAAACTCCCTGGGTGAAGGGATTTTAAGTGGATTGTTTGAATAAAAGGCACTTAAATTATTCAGGGTGGAAAAGACCTTCAAGATCAAGTCCAACCATCCACCCCCCACTGCCATGGCCACAAAAACACCTCCTGAAGTGGATTTTTGGCCACCTTTGCAGCCTGTGTGTGAGGAGAAGCCACTTGCTCCATCCCCAGAGAGCTGGTACACCCCAGAGAGCTCCCTGCACACCCAGGGGAGCAACCTGCAGCTGCTACAGGTGGTGGTTCTGCACTTACCTTTAAATTCTCCCCCCAGAGCTGTGGTTTCGGGCATTAAAATCATCCCAGTGATTTAAATTTCTCAGGGACCCCTCCAGGTTCTCAGCTCTGTCCAAACCTGGTTTGGGTGAAGAAGCCAGGACGAAGCCTTAGCTAAAAATATTGCATATTTTGACTGTCTATGTATTGCTCATAACTCCTGTGTCTTCTTTCTGCTTATTTTAACCTTTGAGGTGTCTTCTGTCTGCTTATTTTAACCTTCCATTAGGCTGAGGGCCCTCCCAGTGTTGTTAATTCTGTTTCCAGATCACTGTGTGCTCATGAAGCCTAACAGTTTTTCTCTCTGCCCCTGTGACACTGGTTTCGGGTGTACAAACCACAGCCCTTCTAGGAAAAAGTCAGTTTGTGAAGTGCGAGGCAGGTTCTGGTGATGCTTGGGCGGGAGAAGGGGTCGTTGGGCCCTGCCCAGGGGGAGGCCTCAGCAGGCCCAGAGCCGGGAGGGGGGTTCGAGGGGCCGGGCAGCCGAGCACCCAACACCTCGAGGAAGCAGCGGGCACCGCGCTGCGGTGGAAGGGAGCGGGCTGGACGAGGGGGAAGGGCCGGGGATGGGGCGGCAGGGCCGGGGATCCTCAGAGGCCTCGCAGCGCGGCCAGGCCCCGCCGTCGCCATGGCAACGCGCGGGTCCTCCCAGAGACTCCCCTCTGGCCCCAGGAGGCTCCTCTCTATGATCCCATAGCCCGGCAAACCACGCGCCAAACCTCACTTCCGGCCTAGCCGCTAAGATGGCGACTCCCATCCACCTCGCCTCACTTCCGGCTCAGCCGCTAAGATGGCGACTCCCACGCACGTCCCCTCACTTCCGGCTCAGCCGTTAAGATGGCGACCCCCATGCCCCGCGCCTCACTTCCGGCCCAGCCGCTAAGATGGCGACTCCCATGCACCGCCTCATCGCTCGGAGACAGGCGTGAGTGCGGCGGCCGGGCCGGGGGAGCCGAACCGAGCTGGGCTCGGCAAGCGAGCTGGGACAGGGGCGAGACCCGGATGGGCGGTGTCCTGTAGGCGGCGGGGCCCGGAGGAGCGCGACCGGGCCGGGGGAGGCCCCAGCGAGCGGTGGTCGCGGGGCAGAGCGGGGCGCGGAGCCCCCAACCCGCGGGCGCTGCTCGGCGCTGGGGAAGCGGCTCCGACGCGCGGCGGTTGGTGGGAGCGTTGCAGGGCTGAGAGGGGCCGGGGGAGAGGAGAGGAAGGGCCCAGGCTTTGGGTTGCGGTGCTGAGGCCCCGGGGGGCAGCAGGTCCCGGGGCTCCAGGGAGCGGGGCAGAGCCTGCGGGGCTGGTGATCCCGGCTCTTTGTCAGAGGCTTTCAACACACCCAGGAAACAAAGTTCTAAGTCCACTGTAGAAAAACCCCGGGGAAATTAAAGCAATAAATGTTCACTCAGAGCTGGGCTGCATCCGAGGGATTCCCTCGGTGCCAGAGGGAGTGAAATGAGGGGAAAACCCCCAAGGGTTTTGCTGGTTTATGTTCTGGGCAGGTTCCCGGGTGCCTTGGTTTGGGTTTGTTGGCTTTTGTTTCCCTTCACATAGTGAATTTCTCCCATGGGCTGTGTCTGGGCTGGTGCAGGACAGCAAACCATTCATTGGGGTGAGGAAGAGGAGCAGGGAGCACCCCAGAGGCAGGACAGACAGCCCAAGGTTGTTCTCAGCCTCCTGCCCAGGTCTGAGTGGGTTGCAGGTTGATTTTCCCAGTGCCAGTTTGGGCTGTGGTTCCTCAGGCTGGGATGTGAAATGCTTCTGGCACTGAGGTGTTGTGTGTCCAGAGCAGCCCGGGAGGTGGAGGAGCAGCAGTTCACACCCTGCCTGGAGCAGCAGGGCTTCCCTGGGGAGCAGAATGCTCCCTGGGTACACCCTGGGCACTCTGAGCCTCCTCCCGGCTTGTGTGGACTCTGCCTGGAGCTGTGAGGGGCTGTGCCCTGCTCAGACCACCAGGCAGCTCTGGGGCTGAGACAGTCTGACTAATGTGAGCCCTGGGACGAGGGCCTGAAGCCATTCTGCATTGCAGGGAGGCAAACAAGCAGCACGTGAGGTGCCAGAAGTGTCTGGAGTTTGGCCACTGGACCTATGAATGCACAGGGAAGAGGAAATATCTGCACAGACCTTCCAGGACAGCCCAGCTGGCCCAGATCCTCAAAGAGAAAGAGAAGAGACCAGCCCTGCAGGCAAGGTGAGTGTTGCAGGGGGAGCTTCCCCAGGTGCCTTCCTCATCTGGGTGCTGGCACCAGCAGGTGGCTGGGGAGACTGGGAATGTTGTTACCCCAAAGAGGTGATTCCTTGCCTTGTGTGTCTGGGTTTGCTGCTCCTTGCTGTGAGCTGCTGGGGGAGTCCTGTTTGAACAAGGTGAGAGAGAGAAAGCAGCACAGCACTTCAGTTCCCCATGAAACCCCTGTGTGGGGGTCAGAAAGAACCAGAGCTGCAATCCTGACCTCAGGGGACAGCTGTAGCTCACTGCAGCTGACAGGAGATGTTTGCTTTGGCAGTTAGCTTTGATCCAGGGAGTGGTTTGGAAGCAGTTGTAGCCCCCTGGAGATAAATCCAGAGTCATTAGGCTCCAGAACTCCCTCCCTTTGCAAGCCCAGTTGGGAAGAGCTCTCCAGACACCTGGCAGGCTGCAGTTGGGCTCCAGTTCCCCTGCTCCTCTCCTGCCCTGTTGCTGGTGGACTCAGGCTGACCCTGGGGAGGGTGGTGAGTGGAGGGTGAAGTTGGTTGTGTCGTGGCTGGTGAGGGGATGACTATCCAGGAGCTCCAGGGATGCCCAGTGTGGCAGGAGTGGGGTTTCCCACAGCTCAGGGGGGGTGTGGTGTGAAAAGTCAGCCCCTAAAAGCTGACCTGAGTAATCCTGGGATGGGAGCAGGTTCTAATCCTGGTGAAATGGGGCTGGGTTCCTGGTGGTTATATAACCATAAGCTCCCTGAAGCTCCTTAACTGCTCCATGAGGGGTGTCCAGCTCCTCAGCTGCCCTGCATGCAGCTCCCTTGGATGGGAGGATCACCTCCCAGGTGGGGCTCTGGCTCTCTGCACCTCCTGCTGTGGAAGGTTTCTTGTCTGTGCAGAAGTTGGGTCTCCCCCAGCTCCCTCTTTCAGAGTCTTACCAGAGAATCATTAACCAGAGGGTAAACACAGACTAATGAGGCTAGTATTTACCTCCTGCCAACTGCACACCAGGCTTTCCAGAGCTGCTGGTGTCAGCAGTGCCCCAGGGTCCCTCTGCCCAGCGTTGGCCCTGGGATGCTGAGGGCTGTGCTGGAGGCCAGTAAAGCCCCCAGCTCACCTGAAGCAGGAGCTGGGAGGGGAGGGAAGGTGAGAAAATGCTCGTTGCTCAGTGACCTCCTGCACCGAGCCCCCCCCAGGAGCCCCGAGGCTGTTTGGTGCTCCTGAGGGCAGGGGGAGAAGCAGATGTGGTGCTGCAGGGACCTCCCCCCTCTGCTGTGCAGCCCTCCTGGGCTGCTCCACGCCTTGGACACTAGAGGGAAGCACAGACCTGCTCACAGCAGCCCCAGGTCTCCTGCTCAGCCCCTGCCTGCTGGAGGGTGCCGTGGGGTGTTTTCACTCTTATTTTTGTGCATTTAGGATGCTTTCCTAAAAAAAATAGTAAATAACCAGAGACAAACCAACAAATTCAGTGTCAGACCCTTTCCTTGCAGTCCGATGCTGATGCAGAGCTGGTTCTGGTGCCCTTTCCCCCTGTGCCTTGCCTCAGTGCTGCCTGTGTGCCATGAAGAGTAAAGCCAAACTAGAGCTGAGCTGCTGCTTTCCCCTCCTTTTGGTTTGCAATGTCCTGATGTGCAGGAGTTTTTGTGTTTTGAGTGGTGCCAGCTGAGCTCTGGGCAGTTCTCCCAGCTTTCCCACCAGCTCAGCTCCTCTTTGCTGCTAGTGATTTGGCTTTCCCAGTGCATTAATCAAAGCCATTGTTTTCTTTCCCCCTCTCAATCAGCTCTGGAGAAAGTGCAGCAGACAGGAAGGTGAAGAAGAAAAGGTATGTGGGGAGCAGTGGCACACTGTGGGATGTTCTGGGGTGTGCTCTGCTCTGCCATTGCAGCTTGCTGGGGAATTTGGGGGTGATTTTTCAAGGCTAGGCCAGGTACCCCTGGCAGTCATCAGAAAAACCCCAGCAGGGTTCCCTGGGAGCAGTGAGATCCCAAATGGATGTTGTTTCTAACCAGTGGATTAGTTCAGACCCCTCCTGCTGGACTCTCCTACCTGGGGTAGTGATTTCCAGAGTATTTGAGCTGAAACCAGTGCAAACATGCAGACAGCAGGAGGGCTTTTGTGGGGGGAGGAGGTGGTTTGGTCCCTAGGGTTGAACCATGATCAGCATCAGTCCCCCCTGGATGGTTTGCTGTCTGTATGATGCAGGAAGAATTCAGTGCAGAGCAATCAGCAAAGGGTGAGTTCCTGGTGTGAGAAAAATAAATAGAAAGATCAAAGAAAAGGTTAAAAATGAGTGTTCTGGCAGTGGGGAGCACCAACCTTTTGCACAGTGTGTTTGTTTTGGTATCAACAGTGCTAGGTGAGCTGCAGGAACCAGAAAAACAGGAGCAGGCAGAGCAGCTGTGGAACAGTCTGGTGACCTCAGGTGGCACAGAGCTCCTCCTGGCTGCCTGCAGCAGTCCTTGGCAGCTCCTTGCAGCACACTGGGGTTGCAGAGCTGGCTGAGGGGACAGTCACATCTGCAGCCAGTGTTTCCTCAGGCACCTGCCTGTGGTGCTGCCCAGCCTGGAGATGCCATGGAAGCAGCAAGGTTCAGACCCCCTGGGTGCTGGCAGAGAGGATAAAATGCCCCAGCAGAGGGGCAGCATCTCATGGCACACTGGTGCTGTGGGTTTTACCTGCAGCTGCCAACAGGTGACATCCTGGTTGGAAAGGAGCTCTGGGATCATCCATTCCACCTCCAGCCCAGCATCTCTTCTCTCTCCACCAACCCACAGCCTCCAGTGCTGCCTCTACTGGTTTTGAAACCCCTCCAGGGCTGGGGACTGCACCCCCTCCCTGGGCAGCCTGGGCCAGGGCCTCCCCACTCTCCCAGGGGAGAATTTCTTCCCATGTTGCATCACCTGAAGACAAGTGTCTGCTTGTTCCTCCTCTGCTGCATCCAGCCACTGCTTTCCTCCAGCAAGTGCTGCAGTGGGTGGGCTTTGTGTTGAAACTGGAATGCTGGAGGTGGTGAGGAAAAGAAGGCACAAAGGTGGTGTTGAGGGGATCCTCTGCCTGCATCTTGCCCGTGCCAGGGGGTCTGCACATCTAGTGGGGCTGCTCAGACTGAAACTAGCAGTTCTCTGGGGTTCTGGTTCTGTTTGGGCCAGCAGTGGCTGTATTTTTCCCAGCCCTCAGGAGTTCTCCTTGCTCAGCAGGCATTGTGCCTGCACACCCAGAGACAGCAGATGCACTCTGCCACCTCCAGTGGCTCACAGCTGCCATGGGCACCCAGCTTTGGCTGCTGGAAGATGGCAGGACTCAGACAGGGCCAGGGGAGGTGTTTCCTGGGTGGCTGTGCTTAGCCAGACCCTCTGCCAAACCTGCCTTGGGAGCTGCCCAGGGAAAGAGGGTTCTGCTTATCCCTGCTGGGGTGAGGCTGTGCTTTTGCACTCACCTGGGACACACATCTACAGGAGCATTTCATGCTGTTTCCCTGGGGCTCAGAAGCCTTGTTCCTGAGAACAGCCACCTCAGGCAGGGCTAAAGATGGGGAAGAGAAAACAAAAATCATGATCCAGAGGACAGAGAAACCCCCTTTGGTGTGTTCATGCTTTACCCTGGACTGTTTGCACCCTGTAGCAGCAGGTAATTTGGGATTTTTTTTTTTGCCAGGAGTAATCCAAGAACAGCTTCTGACATTTATGAAATCACTGGTGAAACTCCTCCAGCTCTTTCCCACTGCCACAATGTCACTGTATGGCAGAGGAGCTTGGGTGGGTTTCCCCTGACAGGACAGTGCTGCTTCCCCTGAAACCTGGTAAACCAAGACAGTCAGACCTTGGTAGTGTGGCCAGGATCCTCCCCAGCCCTGTCTGGGATGGTTTCACTCTCAGGGGGCCAAAAGGCACTTGTCAGAAGTGGAAGGGGAGGGTGGGATGGGAATTTAGCTGGTCAGGCTCAGCCCAAAGGTTTGGCTGGCAGCGTGGTGTGAGGGGTGCTGGTCCTAGCAGCCACACCTAGATCTGTGCCGGGTTAGATCCTGCTCCCTGGGGGGGCTGGATGTGATCCTCAGGGTCCCTTGCAGCCTGGGATGCTGTGATCTCATCCAGGGGGGGCTGGACGTGATCCTCAGGGTCCCTTGCAGCCTGGGATGCTGTGATCTCATCCAGGGGGGGCTGGATGTGATCCTCAGGGTCCCTTGCAGCCTGGGATGCTGTGATCTCATCCAGGGGGGCTGGATGTGATCCTCAGGGTCCCTTGCAGCCTGGGATGCTGTGATCTCATCCAGGGTCTGGTTTCTTCCAGAGCCAAGAGCGTGACCAGTTCCAGCAGCAGCAGCAGCGACAGCTCCAGCGACTCCTCCTCCGACAGCGACTCCTCCTCCTCCTCTTCCTCCGACAGCGACACTGACAGCTCCTCCTCCTCCTCCTCCTCCTCCCCTTCCTCCAGCAGCTCCTCCTCCGAGTTCGAGTCGGATTCCAGCTCCTCCAGCAGCAGCAGCAGCAGCAGCAGCAGCACAGACAGTAGCTCTGACGAGGAGCCCCCAAAGAAGAGGAAGAAGAAATAGTGTGGCCAGAGCTGGGTGACACTCCAGAGCTGCTCTGCCAAACTGACCATCCTCCTGAAACTTTCCAAGTGGCTTTTTTTCCCCCCATAGCTGTTCCTAGGACACAAGTGATTAAATGGCACTTGCTGAGAGAGTATTTTTGTGGGTGACCCTTTCATGGAAAAAAAAACTTTACTTTTTTAGTTGGAAAAAAATCTATCATCAGATTGGTTTCTATGAGCTAAGGTGCAGCCACCTGGATGTTTACATGTTGGAAAGCAAAAGCTTGGCATTGCAGGGCCTGCTGCTCCCTTCAGAACTCTCCCCAGCACTGCTAGGACAAGAGCTGGATGCTGCTGGTGCCAGCACCTCATCCTTGCTGGAGCTGAGCACCTCCCACCTCGCTGCTCCCAGTCTGAGCTGCTGGGATTGTTTGGTGCTCCAGGGTGAGTCTTGGCTGCAGTGTGGAACTCTCACTAGTGCTCTTTAATGAGCAGTTGATGAGCCAGGGGGACAAGGGCATCCCTGGCTGGATCAGTGTGAGCAGCAGCAGCAGGGAGGGGATGGTGCCCCTGTGCTGGTCTGGGCACCACAGCACAGGGACATGGAGGGGCTGGAGGGTGCAGAGAAGGGCAGGGAAGCTGCTGAGGGGTCTAGAGCCTGGTGGAGAGAGGCTGAGGGAACTGGGGGTGTCTGGAGACTGAGGGGAGACCTCACTGCTCTCCAGCCCCCTGCCAGGAGGGTGTAGCAAGGCTGGGCTTGGGCTCTGCTTCCAGTTTATTAATGGTAGAACCAGAGGAAACAGCCTCAAGTTGTGCCAGGGGAGGGTTAGATTGGATTGGGGAAGAAATTCTCCCCTGGGAGAGTGGGGAGGCCCTGGCCCAGGCTGCCCAGGGAGGGGGTGCAGTCCCCAGCCCTGGAGGGGTTGAAAACCCAGTAGATGCAGCTGGTGGAGAGAGAAGAGCTGCTGGGCTGGAGGTTGGATGGGTGCTCCTGGAGGCCCTTTCCAGCCACAGGGATTGCTGAGGTGTCTGCACAGAGGCTCCAGTCTTTCCCACTGCAGTGCTGTCTGCCCCACGGGCTGTCTCCAGGGAGGAGCAGGGTGGCTGATGCTGCTTTGTGAGTGTTCATCTTTGTGCCTTTCTTTGTACATTCAGTGTATCCCAGTGAGAGGGGGGCTGGAGGGGGTGGCTCTCACAACTCCCTCAGCTTGCCCCCCAGGAGATGGTTGGTGACGTGGTCAGTAAACCCAGAGAAGTAGCTTTAACAAACACAAAATGGGCAGTTGACAAGGAAAAAGGGCTGTTTTCCCTGGATGCTTGCTCAGAGCCACCTTGGAACAGAGGCCCTGAAGAAAAAGAGTTCCCCTTTTGATATTTTTGCAAAAAAAACTATAATAAATCATTGTGTCATGCAAGATTGCCAAGCAGTGCTGTTGGGCACGTGGTGCCTGGGGTTCCAGTGTCAGGCTGAGCAGTCCTTTCTCCAGGGAGAAGCACTGGAGAAACAAGTTAGTGCAGCAAAAAGAACCCCAAGAAAGGCAGAATCCCAGTGTGCTGGTGGCACAGTGCAAGCTGGTGGTTGCTTTGGTGGGTGGAAGCAGCTGGCATTATAACTTCACTGGTGATGTCTCCTGGATCCTCTCTGCAGTGCCCTGGCTGGGGGGTGGGGGCATCACAGCTGAAAGAATTCTGAAAAAAAGAAAATCTTGCTTTAGGTGAAATACAGTGAGTGAACTATTTTTTATATCTTTCTGGGAGAAGTAGTGTGTAGAGTTCCTGTGGAATAAACTGTGCTTGTTTAAGTGTGTGAAGAGATTGCTGTTGTGTGTTTTGGTCTGTGATGCTCACGGTGTTGCACACAACGTTCTGCAGACTGTAAATAAAACCACCAGAAAAATGGATTTAAGTCTTCTTGAGTGAATGTCCTGCTGTCTAGAAGGGAAGAAATCATTCAGCAGCACCTGCTGAGTTGCTGCTGCCAATCCAAACGTGGCACTGGAGTAGCTGAGAGTGTGGGAAGTGGAATATCAGATTTTTTAGAGTGCTTTTCCACTCCAGCAGCCCGTGTGTGACAGCTGGCATGGGGGTCACCCTGTCACACATCTTCCCTGGGGCGCAGGGGCCAGGCTGGGCAGCAGGAGGGACTGCTGTGAGGAGCAGTGGCCTTTGGCAGCCTTTGGCTCATGCTAGATGTTCGTGTCTAGATGGTTTTGGCTGGAGGGTTTCAGAGGAGTTTGCAACCAGAGGAGGCTGGAGCTGGGTGGGGTTGGTCCAAGTGACAAGAGGAACCAGCCTCAAGTCACCCCAGGGGAGGTTGAGGTTGGAGCTGAGGAACAATTTCTCCCCCTCCAGGGCTGCCCAGGGCAGGGTGGAGTCCCTGTGACCCCTGGAGGGGTTTCCAAGCCCCCCATGGAGCTGTGATGCTGAGGTGCCCTGGTTGGTTGGACTCATGACCTGCAGGTTCTTTCCTGACCCCCTCCCAAAGTGCTGATTTTTCCCACTCAGAGCAAATCTCTGCCTCTGTGTCACTGTCCCCTTCAGCTGGCTCTGCCAAGGCACTGAAGCTGCCGTTAAAGGCAGGGGGTTGGTCTCTGCTGCTCGGTTTGGTGCCTGCAGCCAAAGTGGCTCCATTCACAGGACAAAAGCAAACACTTGTGTGTGGGTTCTGGCAGCAGGAGCTGGGCTGAGGTAACCTAATTACAGATGATACTGAGGAGACCTTAATTTAATTACTGAGTGGAGACTCCTGGAGATGCCTTGCTGCCTTCACTGCCAGCTGCTGGTTAATCCACAACCGACTCTGAGTCCCTCTGTGCTCTGATGTTTTTGTTTTTAAATAATTGAAACAAAAATACTGTATTTTTAAATTGCTCTTTCTGTTTAATTTGTCTCTACAGATTATTTTACAGAGTAAAACCCCCCCCAGCCCACCAGGAGCCTCGCCAGCTGATCCTGCACTACATCACACCCTGATTTCTTGCTGGATGGCTCAATCTTATTCTTTTATTTTCCCAAAAGGAAAGGTATTGCTTTAATTGCTGCCTTCCAAAGCTCGAGGTTAAGTACAAAAGATGATTAATATATATATTTTAAACCCCACTAACTAGGAATGATTCAATTTACCGAGCAGTTACATGAGACCTGCTCTGAACAGCCTGGGTTTAATCCTCCCAATTAGAAGCAAAGCTGCCATGGCTAATTGAAGGGAAGCAATTGATGCAGTCGGGTAGAAAAACAGCCCCGGGAAAAGGCATCGCGTTTCAAGGAGAGAGCGAGGGGACAGCAGGAGAAGGGAGAGCCAACCCCCTCTGCTCAGAAAACAGGGCTTTGGGTGCCCTCCGTGACACCTCCTGTGGCTTGATGGAGGGAGGAGTCCATAATTAATAGGAATTTTGTTATCAAGTGGATTTGGTGGATAAAGAACCAATTCGGTGTCTCAACCCCCCCAGGTTTCATTGCTTGCTGAAGCTGTTAATCCAGCCAGACCCCCAGATATAGCTGGTGGGGAGTGAGGATGGGCTGAGGCAAGAATCAGAATATACTCCAGATCCCCAGTGGAATTGATCAGAAGTGACAGACTGTGATTTAAAAAAGAATCGAAACCTGATAGGAACAGGGGTTTAAAATCATTATTTAATCCTGTTCCTTTCTGCTATTGACAGCACAATGTCACTTTCTCCATGAGGCTGCCTGTGCCTTTCCCATCCCTGTACAGGAGGGAACTTCTAGGTGTGTTTTCCACCCCAATTTCAGCAGGTTTTGCTGGTGTCACCTGTCAGTGTCCTAAAAAGCTTTGGCTTTAATCACCAGTTAAAATAGTTCTGAACTACTTCACATTGGCTCTGGACCTAAAACTTTTATTGCATCTTTTCCCAGCAGTTTTGAGCTGCAAATTCACTGAAATCAAAGTGTCAGAGGCTGTATTTTTTTAAAGATAATTTAGATTCTGGAGTTTGTTAGGCAAAAAAATGAGGTGGTTTTTTTTTTTCTCCTCATTCTGCTGCACTTGCCTCGTGTATTTCAACCAAATCATCATAGACTCTTTTAGGTTGGAAAAGACTTAAGTCAAAGTGTAAACCTAAAGTAATAATAAAGTATAACTTCTTAAAATACAAACTGAAAGCAGAACTACGTTCTAGTACATTTCAAAATCAGCTTATGTGGAAGTAGCAGGTTTTATTTACATTAAAAATACGTATATAGTAGAGTTGGGAGTTTGGAGATGATTTCTGAAGCCACTTTGGGGCTTTTTTGGTTTGTTTTGGTAACTTTGCCAGTGTCACTGAGCCCATCCATCCAAGAGGGCTCTCCAGGGGGTGACTTGTGCTTCACAGGGATGATCTGAGCTCTTGTGCTCAGGTCAAAACCAGGCAGAGCAGATTCATCTCTGCGAGGTGAAAAATGACCCTAAAGCCAAATGGCAGCCAAGGGCGGTCGGAGGAGAAAAACCCTGTGTGCTGTGGGGTGGTTGGGGCTCTACCTGAGGGGGGATTTTCAGCGTGGTGAAATAATTACAGAGAAAACCTGAATTCCCTGATTCTGTGGGAAGAGGTTGGGGGTTGTCTGAGCAAAACCTGAATCCAGTGATTCTGTGGGAAGAGGTTGGGGATTGTCTGAGCAAAACCTGAGTTCAGTGATTCTGTGGGGAGAGACTGGGGGCTGTCTGAGCAAAACCTAAGTTCAGTGATTCTGTGGGGAGAGGTTGGGGGCTGTCTGAGCAAAACCTGAGTTCAATGATTCTGTGGGGAGAGGCTGGGGTTTGTCCCAGATGTGTGAGGAAAGGTCGCTGAGGACTCTGTCCTGCTCCCTGTGGACTCACTGTCATGTATCATCATAATGAGGATGATAAATTACACTGATAATCATAATAATGATGATGAATCCCTCAAACTGCGTGGGGAAGGGCACGTTTATTCCTCCCCGGGCAGCATTTCACACACTCCGAACCTCCTTCAGCAGAGAAAACCCCCAAGTCCCATCGAATTCAACCTCAGCGCCGCCTTTCCCGCCTTTTCCCCCCCCTCCCTCAGCACCGCCCTCACGGGGCGTGGCGCGCGGCGCCACGTGACTCCCCCCCTCGGCGGGGCCTCGCGGGTCACGTGTCCCCGGCGTTGGCTCCTCCCGCCCGCCGCGGGGAGGGGGGGGTCACGTGAGCGGGGCGGCGGCGGCGGCGGGAGGGAGGGGCTCGCGGGTCACGTGTCCTCGGCGTTGGCTCCTCCCGCCCGCCGCGGGGAGG
>JAABNV010111402.1:0-14305 GCA_033439845.1 Ispidina picta | reverse complement strand
GCAGAGGCTGTGCCAGGGTGCCCGGAGAGGTGGTGGCTGCCCCAGCCCTGGCACCATCCCAGGGGAGGTTGGGGGGCCTCTGAGCACCCTTCTCTGGGTGCAGATGTCCCTGCAGGGGTATCCCATGGCAGGGGCTTGGACTGGATGAGCTTGACAGGTCCCTTCCAGCCCAGAATATTCCCTGATTCTTGTAGAATTGTGTTCTGAAGCTCATGGCTCTCTCAGTCTCAGCTCTGACACTGCTCTGATTTCAGGAACCTCTGCTGGTTTCAGTCTGTGCTGCAGCCCTAGGGTCAGTTGGTGCAATTAGACATGAAAAACAGTGTCAAAAAATAAATTGTTCATGACTACTTTCCTAAACTGAAGATATTTTAGCCCCCTGATTGCTTTCCTATAATTAGTCTGGCTGCCTGAAAACACCATCTGCCAACACCAACTCCAGTGGCCAAGGGGATAGAAGTGAGTGGGAGAAAATGAAGTTATCTCCTGATCAGTGTTCCATCAGCTCAAGAATAATATTTTGATTAGGGAAAGCTCTGCACCATGCCCCCCAAAGAGGCACAGGCTTCCCTGTGTTTTCTGTGGCATCTGGAGCTGTTTGAGGAAGGTTAAAATGGGCTTAAAAATACCAAACCACCAAGGCCTCTTCTAAAAACTCTGTTATCTGCTCCAAATCCTTTGTATTTCTGCAGCCTGAGTGCCTGGCTTGCTCTGGCCACCTTTCAGCTAGGAGAGGACAGTGTGTGAGAAGGTCAAAAAGACCCTTAAATGGAAGGATCATTGATGCCAGAGTGATCTGGGGACTCCAGCCACAACTGCTCCTGCTGCTTCTCTTTGTCCTGGGGCTGCACTCCCAGAATCAAGCCATGGTTTGGGTTGGAAGGAACCTAAGAACCATCTAATCCCACCCCACTGCCATGGCAGGGACACAGCCCACCAGGGCAGGTTGCTCCAATCCCCACCCAGCCTGGAACACTTCCAGCACCTCATGGTTGTGGCATCTTGTCACCAACAAGTGAGCTCTGGAAAGTCCCTCTCCCTGCTGCTGCTTTTGAAACTTGAGACTAAAAGGCAGTATCTGAAAAGAAAGGAAAGTTCTGAAGGTGATGCTTGCAGGGAGCTTTGTTCTAAGGGGTGACAGATCTCTGCAAGATCTGTGCTCCTGATGCCCTCCTCTGGAGTCTCAAAGGCTTTTGTGCAGCCTCTTTGGGCTTCCAGTCGTTATCACAGAGCCACAGGATGGTTTGGGTTGGAAGGGACCTTTTAGAGGTCATCTAGACCAAAAGGATCTTGGAAAAGGGATCAGGTTTTGCATCAGTTGATGCAGCAGCATGGTGCTGTGGCTGGAAAAAATCAGAGGGAGCTCAGAGCTAACGGGGACCAGGGATGCTGAGCTGTGTGGGGTGTGCTGAAATTACTCAGAATCATATTTGGGGTGGAAGGGACCCCAAAGATCAGCTCATCCAACCCCCCTGCCATGGGCAGGGCACCTCCCACTAGAGCAGGGTGCTCAGAGCCCCATCCAACCTGGGCTTGCAAAAAAAAATTGCCTTTTGGATGTGAAAATTGTGTTGGCAGAAGCAGGGGTAGAGCCTCTGCACCTCTGCCAGGAGAGCTGCTCTGGGGTCTCCCCAAATCCTTCCACAGTGATCATGGGGGAGAGAAAACAGCTCACCTCCCAAAATACCCAGAGGTTTCCTTCTGAAGGGTGCTAAAAGAGATTTTCTGGGCTTTGCTGCAGCAGCCGTGGGGGAGTTGCCAGGAAGCCAAGGGATCCAGGATTAGCACTTGGATCTTTGCTGCTGGTGCTGGGCAAGCTGCAAATATAAATATAAAGAAAAGAAAAGATCAGTTCAAAAGCAACCAGAAAACCCCAAAGCCTCGGTGCTTAAACTAGTGCTGCAGGCAGAAGAGGTGGAGATGCCAAAACTGGGAGGTGCTTCTCTACTGGGGATGAAAAGCTGGTCCCTGAGTCAGAGGCTGGAAGGACAGATCAGAGTCAGAGAGTCAAAACCCAGATCCTAGAATCAGAGAATCATAATTGATGGGTTAGAGTGAGGTGGGGACTCTGCCTTCCCCGGGGTCACCTGGCTCTGTTCCTGAGTGTCCTGCCCTGCTGCCCCTGCTCTGCCAGGGCTTGCACTCCAGCATCTCCAGAGCTCCCTCCCAGCCCCTACACTCTGTGACTCATCCTGCTTTGGGTGCTGATCTCCAGAGCTCAGGGTTTTAGATGAACTCCAGAGGTCCCTTTCAACCCCTTTGGTTCTAGGATTCTTTGTGTTCTGTGATTCTTTGATTCTATAATTCTATTATTCTCTTATTTTATGATTCTGGGTTTCTATAGATATATATAATATGTATCTAATATATAGAATCTATTCTATATATATATAAGATTATATATGATTATATATGATTATATATGATATAATCTATTCTATTATTATATACATGAATATAGATTCTATGGTTCTGTTCTAGTTTATGATTCTTTGATTCTATGATTCTTGATTCTATTTTTATGATTTTAAGATTCTATGATTCCTTGAGTCTATGATTCTTTGATTCTAATATTATATGATTTTACTATTATATGATGATTTGATTCCATTATTCTTGGATTTTATGATTATTTGATTTTGTGATTCTGTTCTATTCTATTCTATTCTATTCTATTCTATTCTATTCTATAGTCTTTAATTCTATTACATGGTTTTTTGATTCTATGATTCCATGATTCTATGATCCTATCATACTATGATTTTATTCTACAATTCCATGATTCTATGATTCTATTCTATTCTACTATTATTTTATCCTACAATTCCATGATTCTGTGATCCTATTCTACTATTATTTTATTCTACAATTCCATGATTCTATGATTCTGTTCTACTATGATTTTATCCTACAATTCCATGATTCTATTCTATTATATTATTATTTTATCCTACAATTCCATGATTCTATTCTATTCTACTATTATTTTATCCTACAATTCCATGATTCTGTGATTCTATTCTATTCTACTATGATTTTATCCTACAATTCCATGATTCTATTCTATTCTGCTATGATTTTATCCTACAATTCCATGATTCTGTGATTCTGTTCTATTATACTATTATTTTATCCTACAATTCCATGATTCTATTCTATTCTACTCTTATTTTCTTCTACAATCCCATGATTCTATGATTCTATTCTATACATTCTGGGACTCAGCTGGATCTTCCCCGTTGGCACAGGGCAGGGGGTGTGAGGGGATGGACCCCACACTCCTTTCTCCTCGGGGCACTGCAGGGGTCTGGGGATGGAAAGCTGGCAGCTGAGGGCAGAGGTGGCACACAGGAGAGCTGTGCCCAGGGCATCTTGCAGGTGCAGTAACCTGAGAGCTGGCACCCAGGGTGGGGCAGGGCAGGATTGCAACCCATCCAGTTTGCCTCAGGAACATAACACACCAGGGAAAAAGGATCCGTTGCTTTATTTTTTGTTGTTTGTTTGTTTTTTTCTTCTTTTTTTACATATTTGTTGTTGTTGATTTTAAGCTTGGGGTGGATTTCAGGCACTCCCAGGCCTCGGGGATGGGGGGAGGGTTGAAGGTGGCTGGGCTTTGTTTGCTCACTTGCCTCCAGAGCCCCGTTTCCCTTCCCACAGCCACAATCAGGCAGGAAACTGGTTTCTCCTCTGCTGAGCCTGCCTGCTCTGCTCCACAGCAGCACAGACCAGGGAACCCCCTGGTCTCTCCTACTGACCCTTCCTGCTCTGCTCCACAGCAGCACAGACCAGGGAACCCCCTGCTCTCTCCTACTGACCCTGCCTGCTCTGCTCCACAGCAACACCTCCCAGGGAACCCCCTGGTTTCTCCTACTGACCCTGCCTGCTCTGTTCCACAGCAACACCTCCCAGGGAACCCCCTGGTTTCTCCTCTGCTGAGTCTGCCCACTTTTCTCCACAGCAGCACCTCCTGGGGAAGGTCTCCATCTCTGCCACCCCCTTGGTTTCTCCTGCTGAGCCTGCCTGCTCTGCTCCACAGCAGCACCTCCTGGGGAAGGTCTCCAGCTCTGCCCACCCCTCCCCACACTCCTCATCTCCACCAGCCCCTCCAGAGCTAAGTCAGGACCCTTGGCCTCACCAGGCTCTGCACGATGCCCCTGGTAGCTTTTCTACCTTCCACCCCTCCCCCTTCAAAACCAAAGCCCAGCACCCAAGCCCTCTGGCCTGCTTTTCATGGCATTGTACAAACTGTGGCTGTCACACCCACCAGCTTCCTTTAGGTTTTGCCCAGCTCTGGGCTCGGGGTGCCTTGAATAAAGAGTTTTCTGCTGGGCTGTGGCAGAGACTGGCTCTCCTGCTGGCATGACCAGACTCTCAATGTGACATTCAGAGCTGTAAAACACTCCCTGACAATAGCTGCTCTTGTTCAAAAAGCAGCAGAAATAATCGAGGGGATTTGGGAGGGGTTGTTTGGTTTGGTTTGGGGTTTTTTTAATTATTATTTACTTTTTTTTTAACATCTCCCACGGGCTGTTTGCATGGGCAGCACTTGGGGGGGGCAAAGTGGTGTAAACATGGGGGGGATCCTCAGGAGAGGGGTGATAGAGGCACTTCAGGTCCTCACACAGATGGTTTTCAACACCATGGTGCTGAGATGTCTCTTCAATGAGGGGCTGGAGCTTCAGGTCTCTCCTTCCCCCCTCTGTACACAGAATAAAATCTCTCTGCCACCCAGATTTTGGGGTGTTTGTAACGTGACAGGCTGAGTGTGTGGCCTGAGCTGTAGGTGCTGCTGGGCTAGCTGGTGTGACAGGATCATGGAGGGGTTCTGCTGGTGGGATGAGGTCTCAGGAGTGGTTCTGGTGGTGAGATGAGACCTCTGCAGTGGTTCTGGTGGTGAGATGAATCCTCAGGAGGGGTTCTGGTGGTGAGATGAGACCTCAGGAGTGGTTCTGATAGTGAGATGAGGTCTCATCAGTGTTTCTAGTGCTGAGATGAGACCTCAGGAGTGGTTCTGGTGGTGAGATGAGTCCTCAGGAGTGGTTCTGGTGGTTAGTTGAATCCTCAGGAGTGGTTCTGGTGGTTAGTTGAGTCCTCAGGAGTGGTTCTGGTGGTTAGTTGAATCCTCAGGAGTGGTTCTGGTGGTTAGTTGAATCCTCAGGAGTGGTTCTGGTGGTGAGTTGAATCCTCAGGAGGGTCCATTCCAACCTTCTCTGATCAGCATCAGCTCTGAGGCTGGAGCAGGCTACTCAGGGTTTTATCCAGCTGGGTGTTGAAAACCTCCAGGGATGGAGCTTGCCCAACCTCTCTGGGTGACCTGCTTGCCTGACCTCGTGGTGGAAAAGCTTCTCCCTCCAGTTTGAGCTCCCATTGTCTCATGTCCTCCTGCCTTGTGGTGCTGGGAGGAGCCTGACTCTCTTCCTCCCAACCTCCTGGAGATGCTGGAGAGTTGGGGAGCCCCTTCCTCACCTGCTGCTGGTAGCTGAGTGTGTCCAGAGAGAAAAAGACAGAAATAAAAGTGTATTTTTTGTCAGCACTTCCCAACCTCAAGGTTTTCCTTTCCATGTGCCCCTGGCTCCATCCCACCTCCACTGGATTCAGAGGGGAGGAGCTTTCCTGGCTTCATTTCAACTTTGGATGTCTCAGCTATGTTAGAATTAAAGTGAAAAATTAAAACATGTTGAAGGAGCCACCAGGAACCTGGATGAGAATCCCAGGTCATTGGCCCAGGTACCTGGTGAGTCACCTCTTCAAAGAAAAGACTTTAAAGGTCCCTCCCAACCCAAATCATTCTGACTCTGATTCTCCTGTGAAGCTTCAGTAGAAAACACTCATTTCTTAGCTATTTCTCTTCCTTTCTGTCACTTGATGACGTGATGCTGGTAGCATTTTGTCAATTAAACAGCTTTTCAGTGCTGCCACCTCAACATGGGGTGAAGCAACTGCTGATTTATTTCATCCTTTCCACTTCCACCTGATTATTTTTCCTCTTCTTTCTTGCAATTATTTAAAAAAAATAATAATCAAGAATGTTTGCACTAGAGTGGGTTTTTTTTATTATTATTATTCTCAGTGATTTCTCCAGTACTGTGGAAATCAAGGAGTGAAAGAAATGTATTTTTCCCAGTGCCTGTGCAGAGGGAGAAGCTTTTGTGCATCCTTAGGCTGAAGCTGACCCCAATTAAAACCACATCTCTGTACAAAAACCCCCCACGATTTAAAGATGCTGCTTTTAGAAAAAGAAAACCCAGTTTAAAACTAAACTTAAGCTGGAAAAAAACCACTAAAATAAAGATTTATATCTAAATAATTCTGCAGTAGTTGCAGCCACAGTCAGACCCTGCTTGGCACGTGCCCTGGGTATGAATGAGCCCCAGCAGTTTTGTCTCCTGGCTGGATTAGGCACAGTTGCCACTGGTTACTGCTCAGCCCAGCTCAGCTCTCTGCTTTCCCCTCCCCAGACCCCCCCAGGGTGCTGAGGATGTGCCCTGAGGAGGTGGGGGCTGGATATGGCTGAGATTGACCCAGCCCAGCAGTGATGCTCTTCGTGCCCCTGCCTGTCACCTGCTGATGCTTTCAGCTCCAGCAGCACACACTGGAGGCTTTTCTCTGGGGTTTGTTTGGGGTTGAAATGATCTTACATTTATTTATGTATATATTAAAAAAGAAAAAAAAAAAAAGCCTCTTTACAGCCTGGAAACCCCAGAAAATCTGCTTTTTAGAGCAAAGCTGCTGTGTGGTTTTGAGCCCTGCCCCTGGCACTGGAGGTTTCTCAGCTCCCAGGGAAGTGAGGGTAGATTCCTTTGGGTCTGGAACACCAAAGCAGCTGCTGGTTGGGATGTGCTGCTCTCTGCTGAGGGGGGACAAGCAGCAGCCTGGTTCCCATTCCCTGCCTTCCCAAACCCCATTGAGCTGCCTCCTGCCAGTCAGTGCAGGAAAGGGGGAGTTGGGGTGAAGCCCCCAAAGGTGAGCTCACCTCCCAGGTGAAGCTCTCAGCCCTGGCAGTGGGGAGCTGCAGAGCTGGATGTGTCCCTCAGGCCCTGCTGAGCTCCCAGGGGGTGATTCCTGTGGCTCCACAAGTGTTCTGGAAAAGCAGGAGAGGATTTGGGGTGTTGTGCTGGAAAATCAAAGCCCTCTTTGGGGGAACCCACAGCCTGATGATCCAGTTGGACCAGCTCAGCTTTCCCTGTCATTTAAATACACTCTCCCAGAATTTGAATGGTGCCAGGCTCCATAACTACCTTTTAACTCTTTAGGAGAGGGTTTCCAAGCCACCAACACTCTCCTGTTTAAAGGGTTCAGCCTCAGAGGTAAAGAAGAGCCCTGAGTGTGTCTGTGTGTCTGTGTGGCACCTTCTTACTCCTCTCAAAAGCTTTTAAGGCCACAGGGTGTCACTTGGGATAATCCAGAGTATTTTCTGCCTAACTCAAGGGCTTTGCTTCTCCACCTGCCTTCCCCATCCTGGAAGCTGAGCTCTCTATCTGAGCACAGTTTGTTACCCTTATTCAGCCCAGAAGTCCCAACCACAGCCCCAAGGTATCAGTAACATCTTGGCTCTGGGATCCTGTTTTCTTGTTCTCAGTTTTTTGCTGGCACTTCACATGCTTGGAAGAGCAGCAGTTTCCAAACCAGAATGAGGAGTGTACAGAGAGTGAGCTACCAGCTTTTATTATTTTATTATTTTTGCTATTAATGACACTCAGATCAGGGAAAAAATCATTGAAAAATCTTTATTTATTAGAAGGACTATAAGGGAAAATGATCCACTGGTGCTTCAGTTCTGGAGACTGGGAAAGGCTTGTCCCAGTTTTGTTGTGTTGACAACTTAGTCCCAGCTTGAGCTGGGAGCAAATCCTGCACCCTGGGAAGGCTGGGAGCTCTGCTGTTGCTGTTGCTGAGTCCACCCCCACCCAGTGTGCACTTGCTCCTGGATTATTACCAGTGAAAGTCTGTGCAGCAAGCCCCTGATTTGACTAGGGGAGGTTTAGGGTAGTGAGGAGAATGGGGAGGGGTGAGGGTAGAATGATTTGGTTTTGTTAGTGCTGCAGGGCAGGGGTAGGGAGAGAAAGGAAAAAAAAAAAGAAAACCAAAAAAAGAAAATTAATCTCCTTTTTTTCCCAGGAGACTTGACTTACCTGGAGCACGTGCCTGGATGGGTGGATGGGTTTGGGTTTCCTTGGGGTCTGGGAGTTGGGAAAGAGCAGCTCAGTAGCTGGAGAGTCAGGTGCAGATGTCTTGTTGGAGCCTGTCTTCATTCAGTGCCAGGGGTGGAAGGGACCATAAGAGTCCAACCCCCTGCCTGAGCATCACCCAGGGCAGCCCCCACAGGAACAGAGCCAGGGGGGTTGGGATCTCTCCAGAGGAGACTCCACAGCCTCTCTGGGCAGCCTGGGCCAAGCTCTGGCACCCTCACCAGTTTCTCCTGATATTTCCAATGCCCCTCCTCTGTTCAGCTGCTCCCCTTGTGCTATCCCTGGATGTCCCAGAGCTCAGCCTGGCTCTGACACTCACCCTGCCCATGGTTACCACCATGGAGCTCACCCCTCAGCCTCCTCCCAGCTCCCTCAGCCTCTCCTCAGCAGGGAGATGCTCCACTTCTTACTAATGCCTGTTGCAGCCCCTGCTCCCTGCAGGCTGGACCCACTCAGGGTCTCCTGATGCTCTCCTGGACCCTGTGGCAGCTGGAAGAAGTTTCACTGCTCCATCTCCAGCAGATGTGGTGGGTGAGGCTCTCCTTGGAACACTTGGGCTCAGAGGCAAAGCCAAGCTCCTGCTCTCCCCCAGTGCCTCCTGCTGCCAAGCCTGGGAGCAGCGAGTGCCTGACCATCATATGATCTGCAGGAACAGGTTTCACTTCCCCAGTGCCTAGTGAAGCAAAGAGCAGGATTTGTGAGGGGAAAAAAAAACCACATTTACCCTGCCAGAGAAACCTCTTCCATGCAAATCAGCTGCTTAATCCTCCAGCCTTGTGCTTCCTGCCCTCCCTGCCTCTGGGGTTTGTCCCGTGGATGGGGCAGGAGCCTCTGAGTTGTTTTTCTGTTGGAAGAGGTTCCTTCTGGTGGTGACCACGGGTCCTGATGCCCACAGGCCTGGCAGATGCAGCACCAGCTGCCTGAAGCCACCTCTGGTCCAGCACTTGAGGTGCCAGCTTCCAGTCATCCTGCCCAGAGACGTTCCCTTTCATCTGCAGGTGAACTCCAGAGAACTGAGCAGCATTTACTGCTGGAGCAGGGTCTCCACTAAGGAATTAGAGCAGAAACCCCCAAAGAAAGCAGAGCCCTCCACTGTTGGGTTGTCTAGAGGCAGCAGGAGGTGAGCATGGTGGAATGAAGCCCCCACAGCTGCACACAACATCTGGCACCACAGCTGGGTTAGAGATTTTCCAGCCACGAGGAGGTCTCCATGACTTTTGGCTTCACTTTGCATCTGATGTCCAAAGGCTGCCAGATTCCCACAGCAGCACCCCTGGAGCAGTGGTGCAGAGATTCCTGGAGCAGTGGTGCAGAGACTCCTGGAGCAGTGGTGCAGAGACTCCTGGAGCAGTGGTGCAGGGACTCCTGGAGCAGTGGTGCAGAGACTCCTGGAGCAGTGGTGCAGAGACTCCTGGAGCAGTGGTGCAGGGACTTGGAGAAAAAGGAATCCCATCCTGGCTCTCTGATCATTTGGGAGGATTTGGGGTGGTTTGGACCACGAGGTGGCTCCTCCAGGACCTTGTGTGCAGAAATTTGCCCACAGTAACCCCACTAAGAAGATGCTTGAGCTTTCAGCCCTGAAGCAGTGAAGATAACAGCCAGACAGAGCACATAAAGCACTAGAACTCTGCCCAGTGTCTTGCCAGTCTCTGGGCTGGCTCTGGGGACACGTTGGGCAGGAAACACCAAGGTGTGGGGCACGAAACTGAAACCTCTCCTGCCAGGAACAAGGAGGTTTCACTGGTGATGATTTGCAGTGCTGAGCAGAGAAGTTGACAGCACCTTGTGTGCCTCTGTTTGTCTTGCTGGGATGGGGTGTGGATTGGGAGTAACCAGCTTAGAATCACAGACTGGTTTGGGTGGGAAGGGACCTTTCAAGGTCACCCAGTCCAACCCCCCTGTGCTGAGCAGGGATCTGCCCCCAGAGCAGGGTGCTCAGAGCCCCCCCAACCTCCCCTCCAATTTCCAAGCACAGGGCTTAATATCCAACACCCAGACACAGCAATTCCTGAGCTCGTGGCTTGATGACCCAACTGCACGTGGGATTTTTCTCCCCAACCCTTTGAGGAAACACCCCCAACAGGAGCTTGACTGCCTTCATCCCTCCTGGAACACGTGGGGTAGGGCTGAGCCTCCTGCAGAGTATCCTGACAGCCCTGGGGGGTGAGTGTGTGAACACACCTTCCCCAAACCCCAACCATGGGCCCTGGTTGGAGCTGCACCAGCTCCTGCCACCCCACCTGCCCCAGGGCACCTTCTGCTGCCTCCTTGCCCCTCTGAGCTGCCCTGGGCAGCAAACCCGGGCTGAGTGGAGGATGACTGAGCCATGCAAATGGGGTGGTTGGTTTATTTCCACCCCCTCCTCCTCCTCCTCCTTCAGCAGGGTGTTTATTCATGAAGGAAGTCAAAAGAGGAAGAGGAATAAGAAGGTTGCAAATGGGTTAGAAAGGAGCTGGGCACCCCCCACCTCCCCACACTGGAGCTCAGGAGGATTGAGGTGCCCTCCCAAGGTGTGTTCAGCTGGGGTCACAGCTTATTTGCCTACCTGCTTATCTCCATCCTGGCCCATATGTCAAGATTTGACTGGCAAATCCTCTCTGCTGAAAGCCTCTCTGTTATCCACAGTCCTGCAGCCTGGGATGTCCCTGGGATGTGGCTCGTGGGGGTTGGTGGCCACCTCTGCCTGCCTGGGCTGCCTGGGCTGCTTTCTTTGCCATAGCTACAGCACTGGAACCTGAAGGGAGACTCTTCTCCAAGAGCTTTGTCCTCTCTCTTGGCGCTCTCAGCCCAGCAGCCACTGGCAGCCTGGGCAGCAGGGGATTGGGGGATCCTGCCCCTCTGCTCCCAGGGCCCTGGGGAGACCCCCCTGCAGGGCTGGGGCAGCTCTGGAGGCCTCAGCAGAGCCAGGGAGCTGCTGGAGCAGGGCCAGAGGAGCCCCAGCAGTGCTGGGAGAGCTGGAACCCTGGACTGGGCCAGACTGGGAGAGCTGGGGGGGTTCAGTCTGCAGAGGAGAAGCTCCAGGGTGACCTTTCTGTATTTAACAAAGGGACTTAGAAGAGAGGAGAGAACAATCTTTTTAGCAGATGCTCCATCCCAGGGAGTGTTCAAGGGCAGTTTGGGGGGCTCTGAGCACCCTGCTCTGGGTGCAGATCCCTGCTCCCTGCAGGCTTGGACTGGGTGACCTTGAAAGGTCCCTTCCCCCCCAAACCAGTCTGTGCTCCTGGGATTTCCATACTCATAAGAACCAGCAAGACCCACATTTTCCAAGCACCAGGATACAACCAGGTCCTCCTGGATGTGCTGCTGCTCCAGGAGTCTGCTCTGCAACCCACCCACAGGACCCAGAAGGTAGCTTGGGAAGTGCAAGGGACTCATTTCTCCATCCCCCTGCAGACACAGGCAGGGAAGGGAAGCAGATTTGCCAAGAGCAATGCCCTTGCTGTGCCCAGCTTGTTCTCCTGCTGTTTGCTCCCCCTGCCTCATTCAGCTGTCCAGCTGGGTTGGGAAGGTTTCCCTGGAGCTGGTTTATCTGTGGGTGTGTCGTTGCTCTTCCCAGGTGTGTTGAGGTGAAGGAAACCACTCAAACAAAACCCTTTTCCCACAAGCATGTGCCCTGGGTTCAGCATCACCAGGCAAAGCCTGGGGAGCTGCTGTCGTGGTGGCACCACCAGGGTGGCAAACAGGCCAGGAGAGCAAACAGGGTGGATGCTTGAAATTCTTCACTTTACAAAGAAAGGAGATAACTGTTGGACACAGTCCCATGCTCAGGCTGGGGGTTGTTTGCCAGGTTGGATGAGGCAGCTCAGCCCATTGGCTCAGCACTGGTGCTCCCATCAGGACCAGTTAAAGCAGCAGTCTGTGGTGGGAACTCCTCAGGTGGAAGGTGCAGCCACCTCGTGGTTTGTCTTTTTTCAGCTGGTTTGGTACAGAGAGTTCTTGGGGCAAAAATCTTTTCATACAGGTTTGGCTTGGGGGCAATCCAAAGCTGCTCTGCTGGTGACAGACTTCACTCACCAAAGAGTGAAAAGTTTTCTAAGCTGCTGCTGTGACAAGGTATTGGAGAGGCTTTGGATATTCCAGGTGGGGCTTGAGAAGTCTCTGAGCACCCTGCTGTAGTTGCAGATGTCCCTGCTCTCAGCTGGGGGTTGGACTGGATGAGCTCCAGAGGTCCCTTCCCACCCAGACATTTCAGTATCTTGGGTGCTAAGGTGCTGATCCTGGCTCTGCCTGTGTCCACATTAGTGTGGAGGGAGCCCTGCAGGGGGGTCTCCCCAGAGCCCTGGGAGCAGAGGGGCAGGATCCCCCCCTCCCCTGCTGCCCACACTGCTGGGGGTGCAGCCCAGGGTGCCAGTGCATGGTGCTCAGCTCCAGCTCCTCACCCCCAGCACCCCCAAATCTCCCCAGGGCTGCTCCCCATCCCTTCACCCCCAGCCTGGGCTGATACTGGGGGTTACCCCCACCCAGCATCCTGCAGCCTGAGCCCCAAACACATGTGGGGCCGTGGTCAGTGTCCCTGTGCAGCATTGCAGAGCTGGAGATGGGGCTGGCTCTGCTCCTCATCTCCCTCCTCCTGATGGGTACCAGGGGATGCTCCCAAAACCATTTCATTTTCCTCCCCAAACTGGCCTGTAATTTAGCTGCCAAACAGCATCATTACGATGACAAGTGGAACCTGCAGGACTTGAGCTCCTTCCCTTCAGGGGCAATTTGAGCTCAGTTTATTCTCCAGGAGTTTTCCCTCTGACAGACACCCTGGCACTTTGCCTGGCTGAAAAAAAAACCCACCCAGGCAGCTCTAACCTACCAGGGAAAGTGTTAAATAAACCCCAGCTTGGTGCAAGCCCATATGGTGCCACTCACTGCACCACAGGTGAGAGCAAATCCAACCTCTCTGTGCAGCACCAAGTCAAATAAGGCATTTTGAGATACTAACAGCACCTAAAGAACAAAGCAGCCCAGGAGCAGACAGCTCTGAGTGCAGCTCCCAGCTGGGGAAGTGGGAATACCCCTGAGGAATGGCAGGAAAGGGACAAGGAGGGGGAAAGGGGGAAGATGCTGGAAGTGGGAGTGAGCTGCTGGAGGGGTTAGCAAGGCTTGGAGGACAAGAACCCACAGGCAGTTTTGTGCATCCCAGGTGAGATATTCAGGAGGGGAGTTATTTCAGGGGGCACCAGTGCAGCTTAGAGCAGAGACCATCCTTTTGGACAACACAGACCCCAGCAGGTCTCTTGGAAGGTTGGAAGAGACCTTGAGCATCATCAAATCCAACCATCTGCTTAATATTATCAGGAATATTTATCTCCTCACCCCTTCTCCTTCCAGCTCCAGCAGCTGGATTCCTGGTGCTGTCCCAGGACAGGTTGCCAACGTGCTCAGCACCATCAGGGCATCCCAATTAGCATCATGCAAATTGCCCTCATTAATGCCCAGCAATAGGCACGATCCAACCCTCTGGTGGGACACGGTTCAGTCTCAGCCCAAACAAGGAATCCTAAAGGTACTTCCACCCCAGAGGCAAAATTCCTTCCCCTTGTCACTAAAAGAGAACCACAGAGTGCTTGTGGTTGGGAGGGAGCTCTGGAGATGCTGGAGTCCAACCCCTGCCAGAGCAGCATCACCCAGATCAGGTCACACAGCAGCAGATCCAGGTGGGGTTGGAATCTCTGCAGAGCAGGAGACTCCCCAACCTCCCTGGGCACAAACCAGAGAGTTCTGTGGTGTTCTGCCCCAGCAGCAGGAAGGGGGTGGGGTGGGGGAGGGGATCTGTGCAGCAAGAGTGGGGGGAAGATCCCAGCTCTGAGATTTGCCTGGATTAAAGGCAGCTCTGGTTTCCCTCTGTCTGCTTGGCTCTCGGGGGGGATTATGCAGGAGGGGGGATTTGGGGCTGTCTGGCCAACTAATAACCTGCTTATTTGATTGCAGTTCTTTTCCTGAGAGGTGGAGGAACCCTGGAGCTGCAGGACACCTTTGGCAGCCCCAGGTCTGGGGCATTTCTGCCTGTAGCATTTTAGTCAGGGTTTAGGGGCAGGGCAGGGCACTAGACCTGGGACAGATGCTCTCTGTGAACCCCCCTCCCTCCCAGAGGGGAAGGGAAAGGGAATGAGGGAGACTCAGAG
>JAABNV010111370.1:0-14306 GCA_033439845.1 Ispidina picta | reverse complement strand
CCGCCCCCCGCGCCGCCCCGCCCCGCGCTCCGCCCGCCACCGGCACCGCCCCGCAACCCCCGGGGACGGGCACGGGAAGGGGGGAGCACCACCGCCGTCCTGCTGGGTGCTGATCTGGATGCGGGGTGCTTCCTATTGCGGGTCCCCCTCCCAGGACTGGCGCTCCCGATGGCCACTTCCCATCCAGCACCGGCGCGCCCCATCTCCGGTCGCCCAGTGCCCTCTCCTACACCGGCGCTCCCTCTCCCCCGTCCCCCGCTACCCTCTCTAGCACCGCCGCTGCCCATACTCGTCCCTCCGCTCCTCCCCTCCTGGCACCGGCGCACTCCGGCCCGCGGGCCCAGGCCCACGCGGGTGTTGCAGGTGTGTTGGCCCCGGGTCGAGACGGGGTGCTGGGTACGGGCAGCAGCTGTCAGCCCAAGAAGCCGTCCCCCTCCCCACTGGCCCTCGGAGCCCCAAACACTGGGGTTCAGCCCTGCCATGGGCAGCACACGTGCTGGGGAGCAAGGACTGAGACAGGCATCTCTGCAATGACTCACGCAGGGATTGGACCCCTCACATACTCCCCACCCCACTCGTCATTTCATGCAGTAAAAAAAGACTCGGTTAGTCCCAGGTGGGAACATCTGCGGTTCACCACCATCACCACCATGCCTCAGAGATGTCCTTGCACAGGACACCATCCTGCTGTCAGCTTTTTTCCATCTCCTGCACTTCCTGAGCCTTCAAAGACTTAATATTTCTTCTCCTTCCACACAGGTAGTGCTCACCATGACGTGGGGAACTCCTCCAAAGTGCTGCTCCCAAACATGTGTGGGACATGTGGCTACCTCCCGTGCACTCTAGAATGGCAGGACCGTCCAGACCAAACTAGGGAAAGCCGGCCGAGGCAGATGCGCTGCACAGGCTTCCTTTCAGCCTCCTTAAGGTTTGGCAACAAGGTCAGTGAGTGATGCCAGTGATGGGCACTGGCAGCTCCCAGGCACTTCCAGTCCAGGGGACAGTGGCAGCTCTCCTGGAAGAAGGCCAGGGGTAGCATCCCTGGGCATATACAGTGTTTTCACACTTCTTCCTGTGCTCGCTGGGGCTGAGCAGGGATGTTTTAACACAGGTCATAGTTTGCTCTGGGGCTTCCTTGGCTCTTTGCTGGGTGCCAGCTCCTTTTGGTCCCACTTTGAGCTCTGAAGGGTGACAGCGGGTGGTTCCCGTAGCCATGCAAGCTGGCTTTGCCCACTCCACCAGGACTGGGGACACTTGAGCACCCCACTGCTGGGGAGGACTGGGGAGAGTCACACAGGTGGCTCTAATACAGTTTAGCACGTGAAGCAATTAGTGTTTTTATAAATTACTTTAAAACTAGAAGCTGAATCACACTGTGACACTTTAATTTGGTGCCAGGTGTTGCTGTGACATTGCCATCCTTCACCCATCCAGCAGCCACGCAGGGCACTGCAGCCATGGCTCCAGGCAAGGGAAAGGCAGCTGTGGCCCACAAGCACTTGTTGGTCTCCCCAGTCCCCTCTCTGCTTGCCAGTTGCTGCCACAGCTCCCATGGTTTGGATGTTCCAAGTATGGGTGAACCCAATCAGGTTGTTGACATCCACGTGGCACCAAAGGACAAATGCCATCCTCTGCATCACCAGATCCCAGTGACCCAGAGAGCCAGGACAGGCTGGATGGATGCTCAAAGCAGCCACTGTGGGGCTGGGAAAGGGATGGAACAATGGGGAAGAGCTGGGGTGCTCCCTGTGTCCCTGTGGAAGCAGGACATGGGTTGGTGAAAGCCACCACAGGACATACCTTCCTTGCACACCCTGCTCCAGGGACAGAGTGGGTTCAGATCCATCCCCTCCCACAGCACCCACACAAGGCACCTATCCCCCATGTCCCCGCCTGTCCTTGCCATGGACATGTGGCAGCAACTTTGCTGCCACAGCCTCCTGCTCTTGGTGTTTTGAACTGTGCCTCTGAGCTCTCTTTTGAATCACCCTATTTATAGCTTGGGGCTGTTTCTAGGTCAGGCATGAGGCACCAGTGCCCAGAGAGCCTGCCTGGGGACCATGGGGGGCTGCAGGGATGGCACTGTATGCCCCTCACGTGGCTCAGCTCCAGGTGTCACTGCTCCAGTGCTGAAGGATGGAGCTGTGTTGTGTCCCAGGTGCACAGAGGCTGAACTGTTGCTGTGGGACCAGCCAGGCTGCAGCAGAACTCCATAGGGCTCTGTGGGGCTCAGCAGGGCTCCATGGGGTTCTGTAGAGCTTTGGAGAGCTCCATGGGGTTCTGTGTGGCTCAGCAGGGCTCTGTGGTGCAATATGGGGCTCAGGAGACCTCCATGGGGCTCCATGGGTCTCAGTGGCTCTTTTTGCAACTCCAGTCTGCAGACAGGCACTTCACCAGCACGTGGGTCACAACAGCTTGAATAATAGTAACACCAATAGCACCAGTTAGCGTTTGCATTGAGCTTATGGTCTTCAAAGCACTTAGAGAATATTAATAACTAATTAAGATTAGTGAGATGAAAGGAGCTGGATCAAACATGTTTATCACCTAGCTCGATCCCACACCAGGCAATGTTCCTGTGGCTCCCCACAAATGCCCCCAGGAATTCTGCTCGGAAAAGAAATATCCTGGCTTGTGCAATGAGGGAATGTACTCAGGGCAGGGAAATGACCTGAAAAGCCAAAAATATTTATAGCAAGCCAAATCCCCTCCAAATTCTGCACAAAGGTCACTCCTTCCTTTGCCATCTCTTGGTGCCCCTGGCAGAGTGGGAGCCTAGGGGCCATGCCCCACAAAACTGGTGGGTCGAGGTGACCTGGCCACCCGCTGCCTGTCACGCTCTGATGACATGAGCTCAAACCTGCCTGAAGATGCTGGCAGGGCTGCTGGGAAGGAGCAGGGGGGGAAGGAAAGGAGGGAGGGTGATGCGGGAGAGGAGCACGCTGGGAGATGCTCTGCCAGCAGAGGGAACACGCTCAGCTTTGTGGGAGCTGCTGCCATGCCCCTATGGTCAGGCTGGCCTCACCTCGTGGTACAGGCACTGTCAAGACCTTCACTGCCCACTGACCATGCTACACAGCCACCCCTCTCTATCACGATCAGGTTGTTGGGTGGCTGGGTGCCCCCTTGGTCCGCTCGGACAGAACCCAGCAGGGTGATGTCAAGGGGAAAGGAGGCCAGTAGGAGCAGATTCCACTGGCATAGGGGTGTTAAGTGTCCCCCACCTCTGTGTTTGCCCTGAGCAGTGTGATAATAATCATAATCATTGTGTTCCAGAGTAAACATCATGTCCCTGTCATGACTGCCAGGAAGAGATTGCATGGAGCTGCTCTCAAGGTCAGGGAGGAGACACAGCCCAAGCATCATGGGGCACTATCTACAGCTCAGATGCATGGTGGGGATGCACTGAGCTGCTTCCAACAGTTGTTAGGATGCTGCCTCCACGTGCTGTGCTTCTGGGGGCAGAAGATGGACCCCAGCCAACTGGGAGGGGGCACCGCATCCTGCATGCTGGTCTCCCCTGCACAGGCTGGGTCAGGACCTACATCATCATCTGCCTGTGCCCATTTGCGGGGACACGGTATTGACTCTCAAGCATGATCATTCCAGGGTGAAAGGAAACAGAACAGTTTTATTTTGAATGGGTTTATTTTGAAAAGAAGCAGAACAAGTTTCTTTGTGGGGGCTGGGACTTGGGGATGTAACAGCATCATGGCAATGTCCCACTTGCACCCCCTATGTGGGGCTGAACCCATGGACACCAGCTAATTTGCTGCTTGGAGACACGACACAGCTCCTGATTGCAGCCTTTCCCATCCCATCGCCAACCGGGGCTAAAGCAGCAAGCAGTACTGAACTGGGAGCATAGGGAGAGCCATGGGGCCTCAAGTACACTGTCCTCCCGCACCCCAGCCAGCCCGGCACCGTCGGGCCCCACACACCCGCAGCCGCCTCCGCTCACAGCCTGTTCTCCTGGCACCATCTAGCGAGGCTGCGGGGACAGGCACAAGTCTGCGGGGACAGGCACCCACGTCTCCGGGCCCATGTGATCATCCAGCTCTGGATGACAGTCCTAAGGCCGGGTGGTGGGTCGGTGGTGGATGGAGAGTACCAGGTGGGTCCTTCTGCCAGCATCCCCTACCCTCGCCCGTGGGGGCCCATCGCAGTAGCTGCTGTGCCAGCGATGGCAGGCAATGACAGCACTGTCCCCATGAGATGAGAACACTGTCGGGAACAAGGTGGTGACAACTAGGGGAGCATTTGGGAATGGGGATCCCCACCCAGTGCAACCCACCCTGAAACAGGGCAGGACAGGAAGAAGGCTCTGGGAACAAGCTGTGGGTGTCCCTCCATCACCATCCCCCAGTGCAGAGAGGGGGGTGGTACCTGTGGCCACCACACAGGACCTTAAGCCACCACACTGCTGCTCTGGGCTCTCCCCTCCCTGGCTGATGACACCAAACTTTTGTCATCTGTGGCCCAGCACAGTCTGGATGCTGCCAATCAGCTCCAACCCTGGGTCAGGCTGTGAGATAGAGCATCCCATGCCCTGCTTCAGCCAGCAGCACCCACATCCAAGGACCCTGTCCCATCCCTGGTCCCCAAGATGTCCCCCCACCCGACATCACCTTCCCAATCAGCACTGAGGTCACGGGCAGTGACTCCTAGGAATTAAGGCTGAAAAACTGGCAACTTAAACCAAAACACATCCTATGCCTTCTTGTGTAGGACAGACTACCTGGCCTGACATGTGCCCACAGCCCAGCTGATAGCCCTACCTGGCCGCCAGCCTAGCAGTGCCATCACCCCAGACATCATGATGGGCAACCAGCACTTGCAGGAGGCTACCAAATGCATCAGGGTGAGAACTTTGGGCTTTTCTCTGGGGATGACAGTGCAGGACGGGAGCCGGCAGTGGCTCCATGCCACAGAGGAGCAGTTGGGCACGACATGTGCCGGCATTCACACCTCGCATCCCTGCTGGCTGCCTGGCTAATTCTGGCACCGGCACAATCGCCTTGGCTGCCGCTCAGCAGCACGAATGGTAGAGGAGCTTTCTGGGAGGGGGGTGGTGAGCGTCAGTGTCAGTGCTGCTGCCGAGAGGGAAGGGCTCTGGGGGAGAGCCTTGTGGCCCTCCCTGGGGACCCCCTGACAGTACCCACCCAAGGACTCTCAGCAAGGCCCCAGGAGCAGCAGCCAGCCAGGGACCCCATTCAGGAGGGCAGGAGTGGGTGGGATGGCTGTGGGATGCCGTGGGTTGGCACACTGCTGCCATGGGCATGCTGGCACCACTTGGCATGGCACACCATGGCATGGGACACCCACCCTGTGCCATGGAGAGCTGCCGCCAGGGCAGCACATGCTGGATTGGTACACATGCTATGAGGCAGCCTCTCCGCAGCATGGCATGCCATGGCACAGCACGGCACAGTGCCTGGCCCCAGGCTCCTCCATCCAAGAGAGGATGTGCCCACTCCAAGGGAAACTTTGGCATGGCCAAGGCAGGCAGCTCTCATGCCAGGCATCATCCCCCAGCCTGGATTCATGCTCTGCTCCCATGCCCTGTGTGAGCTCACAACATGTCTCCATCAGCAATGTGCCACCCAGCCAGGCACCGCGGCACTGACCTGTGCAGGTGCAGGGGCTGCAGCTCCTCTTTCTGGAAGCAGATGAAGCAGAAGGAATCCATCGCTTGGCTCTAGCAGCTGCCGTGCCCAGACAAGGTTGACCACAGGCCAGGAAGTGCCAGAGGGGTGTTGGCATCTTCCTACCCCTTGCCCACGGTGGCTGGAGTCTCAGGCTTGCCTGCCTGGAGCCATGGTGTCGGGGAGCCCTTCACACGGCTAGGCAGAGTGCTTGGGCTGGCTGCTCACCATGCACAGAGGCAATGCCAGGCTGTGCCATGTCCCACGTTGCCCTCGCTTTTGGCCCAGCAATTCCTAATGCCACCCTGACACCCATTGCGCAGTTTGGCTGGAGGCAGCACCAGTCCTCAGGGGGTCTGGACAGGGATCTGGGGCGGCATCACCCAGGCTGAGGGATCCGGCAGGACAGGATGAGTCCTCACCCAAGTCTTGCAGTGCTTCAGAGGATGGGGAAAGTGGCTACCCCTCTTTGACACCCAGCACCCATGTGGCACCAGGCGGTGGTGGATGCAGAGGATGGTGCTCCTGACGCTCCCAGGAAAAGTGTCCCCTGTGCTGCAGATGGGATCTGGGAGGGTCTGGCAGGATCCAGCAGGATCTGGCAAGGTCTGGCAGGGTCTGGCTGGGACTGGCAGGCAGGTGGCCAGGCTGGGAGCCCCGCACACTCACCAAGGAAAGTTGAGTTTTGGGTGATCTGTGGCTCCACAGGCTTGTCTCACCCGGCGGAGCAGCCGCTCGCTCTGACAGCTAAACCAGTGTGCGAGTATTAATAGCTCCAGATTCATGCGGCGAGGCTGGGAAGTTAACTCCTCAGCTGCCGCCGCCAGACCTGCCCAGGTTCTGGCTGCCCTCTCCTGCCTCCCAGCTAATGCCTCAGGGCTTGCCAGCACTGCAGCTGTGACCTGGCAAACTCAACCCACCTGTCCTCTGCACTGGGTGTCACCGAGAAACCCATGCCCTGGCCTCATCTGCCTTCCTTCATCTCTGCTTTGGCCAGCCCTTGGCACTGGGGATGTGGCACAACTGGGGGGATTTCTCTTAGCCTGAGTGCCCATGGGTGCCCTGCTGATGTGGTCTAGAAGCCATTCCTGGGGGCTGCTCTCCATTTCACAGCTGGGAACAGTGGTGCATTACAGGCCACAGCATGCCAGTCCCAATTGGGCATAGTAAGAGCTTCACAATACACTGTGAGATGTGTCCCTGGCCCACAGCATGTGTCTTTGTTCCACAAGTGATGTCTCTGCCTCACAGATGGCACCTCTGCCCCACAGTAGGTGTCACTGACCCAAAACGGAAGTACCATCAGTGGAAGCCAGGGTGGCCATGACAGCAATGTCTGGCTGCTCCCAGTTGACAAGATGGCCCACCTCAGGGGCAGCATGCTAGGTCAGGAGCCCCTCACTCACGTGGTCACATGCCCTCTTCAAGCAGCTCTGGAGTCTCAATATCCCCATCTGTTGGGACCAGCTCAGAGACCAGTGTGTGTCCCCCAGGTCCCTGAGACTGAGAGCAGTGCTGGTCCCACATTCCAGCCTGCACTCAACACCCTGAGGCAGAAGCAAAGGTCACATCCTTGGGAGGCAGCATCAGAAGGACACCAAGTGGCTTTCTCAATCTGGCCATGGGCTTCGTCATCTCTCATCATGAATTATTCAGTACAACTGCTCCAGCCACACCCCCTCTAATGGCAAGAACCGATGGCTTCTTAATTTCTCATGGCCAGAAATTTCTCCCAGCCACGCTGCTCACTGACTCTGCCCTCACTTCACCAGGAGAGGAGAGGGTCCAACTTGGAGGGTGGTTTATTTCATCATTTCTTCCATGAATTTAGAAGGGTGCTGGGCTAGATGGTCCCAAATGCGAGGCTATGAGGTGCCCACTCTTCACAGCTCTGATGGGGTTAAATCACCTCATGCTGGTTACAATCTGTGATGAAGGCTGGGGATCAGTGGAGACCCTAACCCCATGTCCAAGTCCTCAGACCTGCCTACAGCACCTGCTGCCAGGTGGGATGAGGCAGACATGTCCCCAAGCACAGGGAGGAAGCCTGGCTGCCTATGCTCTCTTGACATGGTTGTGGGTGTGCTCATGGTGGGGGATGGGTGGAGTGTATATTATTCTGCCCCTCTGTGCTGCTCCGGGGAGACCCCTGGCAGTGCTGAGTCCAGCTCTGGAGTCCTCAGCACAGGAGAGACAGGGACCTGTTGGAGCCACAGCAATGATCTGAGGGTGGAACCCTCTGCTGGGAGGACAGGCTGAGAGAGTTGGGGTCGTTCATCCTGAAGAAGACTCTGGGGAGACCTTCCTGTGGACTTTCAGGACTGGGGATTGGACCAGGTGATCTTTCAAGGTCCCTTCCAACCCTGAACATTCTGTGATTGTGACTTCAAGTGTCCTGTCAGAAAGATGGGGGTAGACTTTTGAAGCAGGGCCTGTTGTGACAGGACAAGGGGTGATGGTTTTAATCTAAAAGAGAGAGATTTAGACTAGAGAGATGGAAGACATTTTTGATGTTCATGCTGGTGAGACCCTGGCCCAGGTTGCCCAAAGAAGTGGTTGATGCCACATCCCTGGAACCATTGCAGGTTGGCTGAGGTCTCTGAGCAACCTGCTGTAGGTACAGATGTCCCTGCTCACTGCAGGGAGGTTGGACTTGATGAGCTTTAAAGATCCCTTCCAATCCAAACCACTCTGATTCCACCATACATGTGTATGTAAAGCTGGGACCAGTGCACAAATGGAATGAGTGCTTAGCTGGGACCAGTGCATCCCATGCACATCTGAGCTCAGTGTGCACACATCTTCACAGCTATGCTGGGTGAGCTCATGTTTTCCAGGGCCAGGAGCAGTGGGAGCTTTGTGATTCAGAGCAGGGCTCATCCTCGAGACATCCACTCCCATCAGCTATTTCAAGCCTGAGCACTTCTCCTGCCATTAAGATGAGCCCATTACCACAAGGTGCTTCAAGGTCTTATGTTCTCCTTGGAGTTGTTCATGGTGAGCAGAGTTCACCTTCCTGTTGCTCACCAGAGACCCACACCAAAGAGAAGCTGAGGGATGGCTTGTGTGACGCAGTGGGTGGGGAGAGCAGGTCCCTGTCTCACACTCCTTGGGGTGGTTTGCAACAAGGGAGCCATGGGACAGCAAAAAAATCCCTCGAGAGCACAGCCTTACAGCAACCACAGCATTTTCTGAGCATCTTGCAAGGGCTGGGGACATCATCAGGGACACAGCATGATGCTGGTGGATGGTCAGGGTAAGGAACTGCTCCTTCAGGGCATGGGGAATGGCAGGGCTGGGCAATAGGATGGCTGCCCTTCATTCAGAGGTAATGTGGAGCAGGGAGGGCTTTCAGGCAGCATTGCCTTTGGACTGGCTATGCTGAGGGCACTGTCCTGACTGGACTGATGGGAGGTTGGTGATGTCTTGTCACCCTCTGCCAACATGAGGGTTGGAAGGGACATCTGTCCAGGACAAATGGGGCTGTGCAGTGTGTTTATAGTGATGCTGGTGCCATGCTGGTCCTTGGGAGCTGTGAGAAGAAGCAGCATCTTGCATCTGGCACCAGGGGACCCCCTCTCCTGGCTGTGGGATGCAGACAGGTGCCCCTGCCCCAGGCAGACACCCAGGTCCCCCAGGCCCCAAGGGTTTGGCGCCAGGGCCCTGACATCCATCCAAGCACCCACTCACCAAGAACATGTTTCAAGGAGCAACAAAAATGTTAAAATTTAATGTCTCAACTAATGGGCCAAGCAGAGAGGAACAGAACAAGGGCTGCTCTCCCACAGAAAGAAAGAGGCAAGCGTGCCCAGCCCCAGGGAGCCCCTAATGGCTTCTGCCTTCACAGCCTCCTTCATCTCACACTTCCTGGAAGAATGGGAGATCTTTCAGGTCCGTGGCAGTGCCTGGCTGATGGGACCCTGCTCCCTCTTGCCTCACCCAGCTCAGTAAACATCCATTAGCTGCCTTTCAGCATCCGCTGAAGAGTGGGACCAATAGGTTGGTCATTAATCCACATGGCTCCTGGGGGATGTCCCAAGAGAATCTCATGATGGGTGATGGACTCCTCAGGGTGGGACCTTGCCTCTGTGAGCTCCACTGTCCATCTTTGTCAGCACCTGCACCTCAACCGGTCCCAAAACTCCCAAAACTGTGTGAGGTTGAAATGAGGGAGAGGTGGAGAAGGGCAGATTAGGACACCTTGTTCAGTTGCCTGGATAGTTTTTTGAGCTCTATGAAGGAGGCAGGGACAAACTCTGAACTTGGTGTGAACTTTGTTTCATAGTGTGAAACAAGCCCTTCCTCCCTTACCTGTAACAGAAGTGGAGTCTCTTAGTGGAGAGCAAGCTACCTTGGCTGTCTGCAGCCCCTTGCCCACCCTGCTCCTCTGGGTCTCAGGATGTTGGAAGGGGTGATTTGGACACTGGGATGAATTTCCAGGCCTCCCTTTCACAAAATACCAGACCTGCAAGACCTGTTGTAAGCATGGTTCTGCCCGCATTCCCTCCACACCTGCTTCTTTGGGGTCTTTGTGCTGTGTGTCATCACCCCGGGCTTGTTTTGTCCCAGCCTAGAAGTAGCTGCCCTTCAATGGGAACTGGGAAACCATTCCCAGTGATAGAATCTGATCACCCTCCTTCCCTGGGATGTCAGGAAATGGGTGGCCATGCCTGGAACTCTGTCACATTCACAATGAGTTACAGCTCAGTTTGTGGTGGGAGCAATAAAAGGAGATGGAAACAGATAGATGGCTGGATGGGAAGCAGAGCTGATGCCAGCTACTGGGTTTGTATTAAGCTCAGACTCACCCCAGAGGCAAGAACTCTGTAAAACTGGACTCAAGCAATTAAATGTGGTGAATGTTGGAATGTGTGATTTGAACAGGCTAGAACTGAGGCTGGAGCTGTGCAGGAGGTTTTAGTAAGAGGGCTTCAAATCACATCCCAGCACCATTTCTGTGCATGTTGACAATAAAAACTGAGGACTAAGACACACAATAACGAATGACTTTCACACATTCTGTTCCCGTGGTCTCCCAGTGCAGCTATTCAGCTCCATGGTATTTCCCTTCTGTTTTGTTTTGGTGGGTTTTTTTGGTCTTTTTTTTTAAACATAAAGTTACAAAACCACCACCAACACAAAGGTTGACAGCTTCTAGCTTGGAGCTAATTCAGGCACAGTTGGAGTCTTGCTGCTTCCCTGTTTAGGAACCAGATGGAGGAGCCCCAAATTAAAACTTGGTGTAACTATTTATGTTCTTTATAAAATGGCCCTTCCAGCAATGGGCAAAGCCCCAGAAATTGGATTTTGGGGGCCTAGGCTCTGGCACTGCAGCCTCCCTGAGACTCGCTCCCCCTTGTGCTCCAGTGATGCTGGGCAGCCGTGCTCCTCACATCTGTTTTTCTCCTGGATTGTCACCACCATGAGGTCCCAGTTGTGACCAGTTATATCCTGTGTGAGGCACAAGGAACCCTTTATTTGCCCTGGGGCAGATGTTTCTGAGGCAGGGACAAAGGCTTGCAAAGCTCAGAGCTCCCTTGTCTGCCCCAAATCCTGCTCTAAAAGGTGTCCCATCCTATTGGCTTTTGCAGGGAAAATAGGAATAGAGAAGAGAAGCTCCCTGTGAGGATCCAGCAGTTTGGCAGAAGGTTCCTCTTCCTCCTTTCGGTCCTCACCAGCTTGCTCTGTGCCTGCAGCACACCAAATCCCTCCCACCCCAGCTCAGGGAATGGGAGCTGCTTTTGTTTTGGAGAGCAAAGAAAAACCCCACATCAAATCACACAACAGTGGTGGAAGAGACAGGTCTCCACGGCTTTAGAGCAAGGTGTGCACAGCTCAGCAGATCTGCAACTGGCACCTGGATTCACCTGGCCAGCAACGTGCACCTCGGAGCACATGTCAGCAAACAGCACCGTCAGAGTAACCAACGGTGATAACGAGATTATCCTTTTAACGGTCACCATGGTAACCTGCCCTCTGCCAGTGCAGCCACAGTAGCTGGATATAACCATTGCTGAGGTGGCACCTGATGGCAATTCCAGCTAACCACGCTGGAGAGCATGGTATTTAGCTTGGCTCAGCCTGGTGTTTTGAAGGTGTTGGAGAGGTTTCTGAGGTCTTGAAGGGGTTTGGGAGGTGTTGGATGGGTTTTGGAAATGTTGGAAGGATTATGAGAGAGGGGTGGGAGCATTGGAGGGGTTTTGGAGGTGTTGGAAGTGTTGGAGAGGTTTTAATAAAATTCATATGTTGGAAAAGACCTTTAAGACCAGGTGTTGGAGATATTCTGGAGACAGTGTAGAGATTTTTTGGAGAGGTTGGAGGGGCTTTGGAGGTGTTGGGAGGGGTTTTGGAAGTATTGGAGGAGTTTTGGAGGTGTTGAAGGTTTTGGAGACAGTGCTCTGCCTGAAGGTGCACATGGTAATTCATCATCATGTGGCAGCAAATGGCCATCCTGTTCTGTGCAGCCAGGCAGTGTCTGCTTGGCTACAAGTTGCACATCTCCTTCCTGGTGAGTTTTTAACAGCCCATGTGGCCTGGGAGCAGCTTTTGCACCCAGAAGGAAAGGCTGAGCAGGATGAGCAGGACAGAGGCCCGTGGGGGTCACTGCTCTGCTGAAATCGTGGAAGAAAATCTGACGTGGAATAGAAACAGGACAGTTCAACCATAATCTTGTTGAGCCTCGTGGTTTGCTACAGCCCCACGGAAGGTTTATTTTCCTCCCCTTCTTGTTTTATTTAATCCTCTAATATAACTGGAAGCATTTGCAATTATCCTCACATGGATATTGTCCCCTCTAAAGCCTATTAAGCTGCTGGTTTCAGCAATCTCCTGTAACTGCAGTTGCCACAGGAAAGTTTGAGAACCATGAGAAGTATTTTGATCATATTAACTTCCTTATTTTGGGGCTTTGGTTGGTCCTGGCTCCTAAGTTTTGTCAGGCAGCAGTTAGGAGGAGCTGGATTTCCTTTTAGTAAATTCACTTGCTGTTGCAGATCTCTCCATTAATATACTCTCTCCATTAATACCTTCTCTTCTGGCCACATCAGGCACTGGAAAACTGAAGGCCACAAAGAACCCCAGGTTGAGTTCAAACTGGGCAATGGGAAAAAGTGTTTAGGAATGGGTTTCTACGCCATCTAACTTTGTTATTGTTGCTTACGAGGCCTTGCTTATACTTTCTCCTATAGAAACCAAGGTCAGTGATCAATCTTGTGCACTGTGTAGAAGTGCTGTAAGTAAAAGGCTTGTAAGATAAAAGGTGGCACCTGTGAGTAGGAGTGGCCAGGACAGGTGACCCAAACCTGACCAATGAGGGATTCCATACCCTGTGCGTCATATTCAGTATAAACCTGAGGGATTGGGAGAGTTAAGCCTCTTCTTCAGTGGCCAGCATCCAAGGGGTGCTCTGTCCCTTCTGCCTTTGAGCCTGATCCGCGTGCTCCTGAAAACGGTTCCTGTCTGCTGCTGAGTCCAGGCTGGGCTTTCCCCAGTGCCTGCCTTGCAATGTCAGTGCTGACATGACCATTATGAGGGGAGTTCAACAAGGGTTTTATGTATGTTCCACAATTTTCTTATTAATATTATTTTTTCCTTTTATTGTTACTGCATCAGATAAGCAGTTTTAGTCTTTTTTTTAAAACCATGTCTCCCTTATTCCCTTTCTCTTCCCTTTTGGGAGGGGAGATGGTTAATAGTGCGTGCCTGTCATTTGTCTAGTGGCTGGCCCAGCCTCAACCAGTGACAGTCCACTTTACACCTGCCAGTTCATTTTAATTGTTTAATGGGTTACCGTGGCAGGAATCCAGCAAACGCCGCGAGTGTCCCGGCACAGCCGCGACTCAGTTGGCAGGTCGGGAGGCGGCTCTGGGTCGGGGCAGAGCAGGGCTCAAGGACAAGCCGCAGGCCGCGGTCCCGCCACCCCACCGCGTTGCCGGGCAACCCACGCGCCGTTCCCGTTGCCGGCAGCCAAGCCCCGCTCCCGGAGGGCGCGGCCAAGAGGAACCCCGCCCCCCCCGCTGACACGCGCGGGCGAAGGACACGCGCACGCACCACTCCCGCCCTCCGCTTCCTGCCGGGCGGGCAGCGCCTCCCGCGCACGCGCAGCCGCGCCGGGGCGGGACGGGGCGCACTCCGGGCTGGCACCTCGCCCTTCTCCAAGATGGCGGCCGGCGCCGTGCGGCGCTGAACTGCGCATGCGCCTGCGATGCCGATTCGGCCGCGATTGGCCGCGAAGGGCGAGCGGCCGCTTCCGGCGGGCGGGGCGGAGTGGGGCGGGGCCGGCAGAGCCACTTCTCCGGTGCCGCGGCAGGATGCGTTTGGCGTAGCCATCGATCGCACCGACAGCACCTGCTCCGGGCCGCGTTCCCCTCCTCTCCTCCCGTTCGGCCTGGCCCAGCCCTTCCGCCGGCGAGAGCCGCGCCCTCCCGGCCCGCGCCGGCCTGTCCTCCGCGGCCCTTCCCAGCGCCCCGGGGCTCCCCGTCCCCGCTGACCGGGGGAGGCCCGGGGGCTGGGAAGCGGCGGCGGCAGCAGCAGCTGCAGCGGCGGCCGCTCTTCGGGAGGGAGCGGCCGCCTACGGTGGGCTTGGTGCTCTGCGGCCGGTGCGGATTCGCCGGTACATGGGCCAGGAGGCCCCGCCGCCGGGCGCCGGCGGCCATGAGATCC
>JAABNV010110252.1:0-14383 GCA_033439845.1 Ispidina picta | reverse complement strand
TCTCTCTCCCTTATTCCTTTTCTCTCCCCTTTGGGGAGAGAGGGGGTTAAAAGAGAGCAGATCTGTATCGGTCTGGGATGCCCTGACTCAAACCGCGACAGGATTATTGAAGAGGGAGAAATTATTTTCTGATTCTGGACCATAGGCTTTGAAATTTCTATCTTAGTCTTACCTCTCTTAGAAAAATTGAAAGTATTGATAGAATTATAGAATCATAGAATATTAGGAGTTGGAAGGGACCTAGAAAGATCATCTAGACCAAGTCACCCAGGAACACATCCAGGTAGTCTTGAATGTCTTCAGAGAAGGAGACTCCACAACCTCCCTGGTCAGCCCGTTCCAGAGCTCTGTCACTCTTACATTGAAAAAGTTTTTCTTGTGTTTCCCCTAAACTTCTTGTGCTCCAACTTTCTCCCGTTGACTCTTGTCCTGTCATTGGATGACATTGAGAAGAGTCTGGCTCCATTTTCCTTGCGTTCGACCTTAACATATTTACAGACATTGATGAGGTTAATAGCTATAAAACAGGAAACAACTGGAATTTCATTCTTGTGTTGCCATCTCTTAAATCCAAAGTACATTGTTAATTTCCATCTATTTTTTTCCCCAAGAGATTTTGTAAGTAATTTTCTCACAAGTCTTGCCATTCTTCCATTCCTGTCCAGTGTCATATGGACACAGCTCTTAGAAAATAACTCCCTTATTCCTGTAAATAATTCAATAAAGATTTGGGTTAAAGCAATATAATTTCAAAGTTTTATAAAATTCTTACTATAACCACAATCTGATTTAATGCTTTTCTTCAGTTACTAATGAGCTTCATTGATGCTTCATAATTTTTAATTAACATTTCTGGATCTTACAGGTACTTGTAGCCCTGATTCCCTTTGAGTTCCAGAGAACACAGATAGGTTTGTTTCAGTGAGACACTGTTCTCCAACTCAGTAGAAGCATTAAAGTTGAACATTTTAGAATGTATTCAAGATAGAATTTAGCTTCTAACTAATTGAATGTCTTAGTGGAGTCTGAATAGATTTAGGGAGGGGATTATTCTTTCTTACTAAATACCTCATTAATTATTAAAATAATAAATAAAAATGCAATATTTAAATTCAGTTATTGCTGAAAAAAAAAGGTATTATATTCGGAATTTAAATAATTTACATTTACCCATATTAAAAATACCTACACAGAGACTGTTCTGGAATACCTTCATTTTTCAAATTCACATTTCTATCCAATAAAATAAATGGAGCATTGCTAGCATAAACCTACAGGCAGCAGGAACCAGTTGAAGAATTCGTGTTACATGAATGCATTTTAAAAAGAGCTACTGCAGAATTCATCTGAGTAAATATGGACTGAAATGCTGACGTCAACAATAATAATTGTCTTTTATATCATAGAAACCAAAGTTCAGCAGAGGTCAGATATTTAGACTTTTTCCTTTTTTTGGGGAGGCAGGGGGGTTGGGGGCAGGGTATGGCCTTATTACAAACTTGGTCTTTGTATTCTTTTAATAAAAAATAGCCATTTCAATCCTACTGGTGCATGGGGATAATGACAAATCTATTTTATTCATTCCTTTGGACTTTTATTTTCAATTATTACTTCCTCCACTAGTCAAAATGTCAGACATTTGATCAGGGGCAGATATCTATTATTCACAGTAAAGAAATGAATGTTGGAGGATGGTTTTGGATGGTTTCAGTCATGTCAAAAACATGAAGTAGCTTGTTAATCTATCATAGAAAAGAAATAGAAAAGCTTTTTATCCCCTCTCCCCCTTTTTATTTATTTATTTATCAAATAACATGTATTTATTTGCAAGAATTTCGAAAAAAACGGGACAGAGGCTGTACTTTTAGCTGGAATATTTCTTCGCCTCAGTGAACAGAAACAAGTGTCCGCCTTTGATAATTGTGCAGACATTAGACTCTGAATATTAAATAGGGTTGGCAGCTACAGTATAAACTGGGGCACTTGCCATTTCTGGACAAACTGTGTCATTCTTACTGGAAAGTCAACTAGTAAATGCTCCATCCTTTTGTCTGCTGTGTTTCTACTTTGGCAAAAGAGAAAATGAAGAATAAATGAACTGAACTGGGAATTCTTTAAACTAGCTATTTGCAAGAGATGAGTTTCCAATTTAGCTTTAAATGTGCTATTATTTAGGGGAATATCAGTGCTCGGAGGGAGGCTGATTTGTCAATGGTTTCCTGTACGTATAATAAAATGCTGGATAAATCATGGATAGTAGACAAAAAAAAGGCTGCTCTGGCCTTTACAAAGCCTACAAGTATTTGGACAAGCAGAAAGGTAAATCAACCAGCAGTCAACCTCCCTGACAACCTATATCAAACCAGCCAGTAGTCTGTGTAATATATAAGACATGTAATACATACAATTTTGTGAGACTTCATCTGGCGAACAGTGTCCATCTCTGGAGCCCCAAATGCAAGAAGGCCATCGACCTGTTGGATTGGGTCCAGAGGAGGGCCAAAAAGTTTATTAGATGGTTTGATCGTCTCTCCTGCAAGGACAGGCTGAAGGAGTTGGGCTTGTTAAGCCTGGACAAAAGAAAGCTCTGGGGAGACTTTCTTGTGACCTTTCAATATCTGAAGGGGGCCTGCAAGAAAGCTGAGAAGGGACTTCTTACAAGGGCTCGTAGTGATAGGATGAGCGATGATGGCCTCAAATTGGAATAGGGGAAATTCAGATTAGAAATGAGGATGACTCTATTAGGATAGGCACCATAGTGTTCCTGAAGAAACTGTATACCTCTGACTGCTGAAAACACTGCCTACTTTTGATTTAGCTAGCACACATTTTAATTGTCAGAGGAACTGATGTTGGTTGAAGGCATGGATTAAAGTTGCCAGTGAGATTGCAAATACTCTGTGCAGTTATGACCAAAGCTTGAGCCTTTTCTTACTTATGTCAGATAGAAAAAGTTCATTGATTTTGGAACTTGGGAGAGCTGGGCTGCTAAGCTGGAAATGCTGGTAGCCCTTACTACCAGATCACCTCGATAAGCAAAAGGGACCTCTGCTTAACCTCTCATCCTAGTAGTGTTTTGCAGACCTACAAAGCAGAAACTATAGTATTATCATAGTATTTATGCTTTTTAAAGTGAAATGTCTTTGTGATCTGACTGTGTGTGAGGAAGAAATTTACAGTTTTGGTATTATGCTTTCTGCCTATACTGGCTTAGTTTCATGCCTCTGGTATGAGGAAACTTTTCCAAATAATAACACAAATAATTTCTCTAGAGTAACAAGTGATCAGTTTATATGAAATAGATAGACATGTTCTGGTTTAATGAGAACAATATGGGAAACCCACATATGACATTAATGTCCTTGAGACATTAATTTATTTTCTATTGGAAACAATGTGTTTTGTAACACCTGTTTGCTCTTTTAAAATTACATTGTGTGAGTTCATCAGAGTTATTTGAAGTATGATTTGATTATAATTTTGATATTTGTAGCCATTCTTCTGTTTTTTTTTCTGTCCTGCTGAGCATGATGGGTTAAAATTCTATCATTTGAACAAATCTATTTCAAGACTCTTGAGAAACTTAGAATAATTTTATCTTTAGTGTCACCTCCCTGCTTTTATTTAACTTTTGTTCCTGTCTCCTTGTGGTGCTGTGAGATTTTAATGATCATATTTGGAGCAATTTACGCTTCTATAGCTATGCTCTCAAAGTGCTGATCAAACATTAATAAAGCTTCACAGTTGAGCTGCTCAGGCATATTTTGATCACCTTTGTTATGGGACAGACAGATTCATGAAAACCAGGAATCTGTTTTGATATTTTTTCCCATTTAGAAAACATTTGATATTTTTTTCCTTTTAGAAAAAATTCTGACAGAGTTCTGAAACAGAAAATATTTCAAAAAGAGTTCCACATATTTTGCAAGTAGCTTTTCATTTGGATTACAATTAATAATAATTAAAAATGCTTTTTGAAAGCATAAAAATGAAAAATTTAGGTTGATGGTGATGTGAGTTCATCAAATGTTTAGTTCCCAAATATTTGCAGATTTTCAGTTTGGTGTCCCTTTTGAGATCAAGGAAAGAAATGGTAAAAGGAATGTACTTCCCAGGGAAATTGAAGCACATGAATAAATCACTGAACTTTGTTGCATTACATACCAAGTTCTGTCCTGACAAAAATGCCAAGAAAGAAAACTGTCTGAATAGTCTAATATACATATAATGTATAATTAGGAAAATCTGAGATCACTTACATGTATCTGTGTTGTTCTGTCTATTCACAGTAAGGCCTTCCTTTGGTGCATAAGCAAAAGCAGACAGTCTCAAAAGCAGTGTTCGCTTTTCTGGTGTCTTCCTGCTGTACTAACCTAGAGATGACATTGCCTCCCCCTAATTAATGCCTTCAATTAATTTCAGGCTAAGAATGTAGGAATCACTAATTTCCATTGTCTAAATTAAAGTTCAGGAAGATTTAGCATTAATAATTTGACTTGATAACTCTATAGTGTGGCTTTTTTTGTTTGTTTTGTTTTGTATATGTTTGATGATTTAACCTCTATGTGCATTTGCCTCACACTGTATATAAGCCATATGACATAGAGTGGGTACATACATGAGGAATTTTAAATAGCAGTCTAAGAAAAGGGTTTTTGTTTGAAACTGATCTGATCCGATAAGGTTTATAGACAGATGACATCAATATTAAATGCTGAGGAGCCAGTACAAAGTAATTAGTCCCAAAGCTGTTTCCTAGGCCTTGGGCAGCAAGCTCCATACAGCTGGGTCCTGGTCTATGGAAAGATGCTGGAGGCTCTCTGCTCTCCACTGGAAGATGCACACAATTCATACTTCATAGCAGCACTGAGCATCTTCCAGGATGAAGCCCATCAAGATCAGTAAGAACACTGATCTGAGAGCAGTCTGATGCAAGGTTTTAATTTCATTTCTGCTGCCCAGAATCAGAAAGCTCCTCAGCAAGATCCGCTGCCATTTAACACAATAGGATTATAGGGTCAGCTATTAGATGCTGTCATGAAGATGTTATGCTTGTCACTGACATTTCTTATTCCTTTCTGATTTAGAAATTACCTTCAGCATTTACTTGATTTTTCTAATCAGCTTGAAATAATTGGGCTTTCTTAGCTACCTCAGTGTTACAGTAATACAGCTTCTAACCCTGTGTGGGGCCAGATTTACAGTGAAGAGCTTAAGGAAAGATTCTGCTGTGGTAAGTAACCTGTGCCTGTAACTGTGTTTGCTGGGTTTTTTTTGTTTGCTTGTTTTCTTAATACTATATCCAAGTAATGCAAGAAGCATGTGGTTGTGCCTGTGCTGACAGTGGTTTGATTAGTTCTATTAAACCCAAAGATTTTTCTCGAAGTTATTGTTAACTTGCTGCTATTCTTCTTTCTTGGGGGTTTGCCACTCTATGTTCTATGCTCTACTAACAAAGCCCATGTAAGAATAACAGAGCTCATCAATGGCAGGCTGTTTTATAGGTCATGCGAATGTCTCCTCTGTTGCTGAAACCACTGTTGGGCAAACAAATCAACAGACATGCAAAATAACTCAAAATTTATCTAGAAATGGGAAGTCTTTTCTTCTAATGAGGACTCAGCAAAGTTTTGCAAAAAGTCAGTTCTGTGTGGATGTGAAGTATAGAATCAAGCCTAGGATTGTAGGCTAAAAATCTATACTGGATTGTCTTTCCTCTGTTTTTCTCTCAGCCTAAATTGTTATGCTTGAAATGTCAAGAAGCATTTTCAAGTATTTTTGAATGATTTTAACTTTAGGAGGCAAAAGTTTGGAGAAGAATGTCAGATTTGTTTTGTTTTCCAAGGTGGCCATTGCTCGATTTTAACTCAGCTACCTCTAAATGTATCTCCTTTCAGTATACTATTGCTTTTTGATTCTGTTTTGAGATGTTTTACATAATATAAGGAGGACTACATGCCTAACATAGCTTTCTGTGCCCAATTTCAGAGGAACAGGAGAGTAATGTGGGCAGGTGCGAGAAGTTCTCAAAAGCTACCAGGATCTACCTGTACAAGTTACTTATATCTTGCCTAAGGGCAAACAAAAAAAATCTCTGTCGTGCTGAGGGTGTGATTATTTTTCAGGGGTGTTTGTTTGTTTGTTTTTCTTTCCCTGAAGCTTATGTCTATTCTTCCTAACAAAGTACTGACCTAGAATAACAATGTATGAAATCTGATGGATCACAGTCTTTCATGAAGTAAGTTCTGTCTAATTTACTTTTTACATTACTGAAAAACTGTCAAGCAATAGACGATGTGTGATTTTTGTAATTTCATCTTTTTCATGGAAACATTGGAGAGTACATACTGGCAGATGTGTTCCATTTAGAACAGCAAAATATTTCATGGCTTGTCTGTATACCTGGGATGTGTAGGATTCTCTGGGCTTTCCTAGCAACACCAATATTCTAGCAGGACTAACTTGTGCCCATCATTCATGTACAACTTTAGAAATGTTTTTTGAGTTTCTGAATAGTTTGTAGACAAAAGTGCAGGTTTTTTAAGTCTGCAGAACTGGCCCTGGTTACACCGCACACAGAAATCTGCTGCATAGAAATGGAAAGGTGAAAATAATGATGTACTGAGGTTTAGTTACGTATCTTTTTTATCCATTCACTGAATATGCAAATGGTGTAGTACCATTCAAGAGGTATTCTTTCTGCAAAATGGATATTCTAGAATCTTTTTATTGATATATTGAAAGGAGACCTGTAGTTTTAAGGGTGTGTTTGTTGGTTGTTGGCTTTTTGGTTTGTTTGTTTGTTTTTTATTGTTGTTGTTTTGGTTGTTTTTTCTTATAAAACACTGCAACTACTGTGTTTATGAGCACTTAAAGATTCTCCAGTGTTCAATTTTTTATATTTACCATGCTCTAGACTCATCACAATTCCAGACCAGCGAAGAACAGCACAATTATTGATTAAAAATAAACCACTTAAAACCAAAACATTTTCTGGCTTTTCTTTCTGTACAGTGTCCATGAAATTCTTAAGGCAGTTTGCAAGAGTGTGATTTGGTTTTATGACTTTTTAAAAAAACATGGTTTAAAGTTTAAAATAATTTGACATTAGTACTAGGGGTAGTTTTGTACCTACAAGGGGAAGAAATGCTTGGGAGATTTATGAGAAATTATTTGTTATTAATTGCTAATGAGAAAAGACTTAAAAAACAGCCAAAATCTTATTTTACAGTAGGAAGAGAAGCAAAGGGAGAAAAAAAAAAGCAAAAAAAAAAAAAAAAAGCAAGCCCTCAGTGCTTGAACTAAACCAGAGAAGTCAGTAGATTAAATAGCATAATGTAAAAACAAACTAGGGCCTGTGCAAATCCTGAATACACCAGAGCACTGATCCCATGAACTGAATCACAGACCAATTGAGACACTTGTTGTGCTACTTAGTCCCCTTTGTCTGTAACATATATAACAACTTCTCACATCCAGTTTCGACTCTTGCTATTGAAATTCTTTCCAGAGATTCACTTTTTCTTTGATTATAGCAAATCTAGTTCTAGTATCTTCTCTGCCAAATGTTGACAGAGGAGAAAGTCAAAGAAGCATAAAACAATTTCAAATATTATTCTTTACTGTTACATCCATCTTTTTATGTCTGTTCTTTGTTTTGGTGACTTACAAGCAGAAAAGACTGTCTGTGCATTCATACCTCCTTAGATAATGTTCATATCATTGTTGTCACCTGAAAAAGTGTCAAAATTTAAGTTAATGGCTTGGAAGGACTTTTAAAATTTGTTGCTGTGAAAGATCTTATTCTCCACTCAGCCACATGGAGCTTCAGTGCAATTGTCCCACTGTCAATGGAATTAGCTGCAGATTAAATGGTGTAGACAAAGGAAGAATCAAATCTGGGGAAATTATGACTGATGAGCTATTGATGAGAATCCTATCCAGCTGTTAGCTGCTTAGCTGCTTTCAAGCATCATTAGTGTTGTGTGCTGGCATGTGCTCAAGGAGAGGAGGAGGAAACCAAATGTACTGCTGGGGCAGATCACAGAGTATTTAGAATGTCATGTTCCAAGTAAGATATAGATGCTATGCCCATGTTTGGATACAATATAAGCCCTGGTTCTTGTCCTTATCCTTAAAATAATACTGGTGGTAACTCTGATATAAATTGATGCATTGGAGCATTCAATAAACCACTGAGTTTAACCTTACAACAGTAGAAGCTTTACAGTTTTTTACAGTTTACCTTTACAACTATTTCTTACATGGACACAGAACAGAACTCAATCCCAGAAGCTTATATATAGTTAGCCTTTTTTTTTTAGGTCTATTGTCCTTTTTCCCATGACCTTCCTAAATTAGGACATCAATCCATCAAATCTGAATTCTTGAAACAAGTTCTCACATGAGGAAAAATAGATTTTCTTTTGCTACATTACTATTCTGCTCTCAGAACTCATCATAGAATGGCTCCTTATCACTATACCATCTTTCTTTGTAAAAAAGAATGTGTTAGGTTGAGCGTTAACTCCCTGAGGGTGGTGAGGCAGTGGAACAGGTTGCTGAAGGAAGCTGTGGATGCTCCATAACCTTATCCTTGTGCAGACCCCAGCTGCCATCCTTCCCTTATATAAGTCTCTGAAGTGTTAGAGTAAGAATGCCACATTCCACTAAAGTTAAAATCAATTTTCCATAGATTTGGTTTGTAATCTTTTTCACTACTTTTATTTACTTGGTTTTACTATTGAAATCTCAGGATTCCTTCCTTTTAAATAAAATACAGACCTCTTGTTGACTCATTATTTATGTCACGGGTTGGAAACAAAATAAAGGAGCATGATTTAAGAAAAGTACTGATCAACAACACTCCAGAAGTCCAACTCTAAGAATCTTGCCTAAACACTGAGGAAGGCAAGCCAAGGAAGGCAAATATTTTTTTTTCGTTACAGTTGTTGTTGTCTGCTTACAGATTATATCTGTGTGCTTTATGTAATAACTGCCAAAGAGTGACCTAAAAATCACCTTATTTTTTTCATAGTTACTGGCTTGACATAGCAACTCAAACTAGCAAAAATTTGCACTAGTAATAGGAAAATAATAATTACTTCCATTCTACTTAGTTTTTACTATATAATATAAAGAAACAAAAATGAACCTTTTAATGTAGAACATGCTAAACCAAACTGGGCAAAGTAGCAAAATGTGATCTGTGGAGACAAATGAGCTGAAAAAATAACATGGTAAAAGCATGCTCAGAATAAACTAATCTTTTCTAACAAAAAAAAATTTGGATTTGAATTCATACTATTTTTTCTCCAAACTCCAAGATTATGTTTTCTGTACTGACACCCTGTTTAAATGATCATTCACCTCAAAAATGATAATAGGACAAAATCAAAACATGCAAACAAATAAACTATAGAAAGAAAAATCCCACCGAAGCTCTGGAAAGATGATCTAGATAGGATTCTTGGATTAATTGTTCCTCTCCTTTTCTAAGAAACAACTAAAGAAGAAATTGGAAAAATCCACAAACAAAGCAGAAACCCCAAGGTTACTATTTATTCCTTCTTCGTTCTGAAAGTGTTGATTTTTTATTTATTTTTTTTTAAAGAGGAAGATTTGCTGATTCATACGGCATAGAGAGCAGAAATGTCCTCAATTTCTGCAGAGTGAAAACATCAGCAATTTTTCAGCATGAAGAGACAGAAAGCTTGGCTAAAAATACATAAAAGCATATTTGGAATATGAGGGAGAACATCCTAAAAATATTACTTGGATAAGCGTAGCCTATTTAGGTGTTGTAAAGCCACTACCAGATTATGTGGTCCTCTATCTGCAGGGCTCTTGCAAGGTCATCCATTAACCCTACTTTTTTTTTTTTTTTCCCCCCCAAATCACTCATTCCAGCTTGTTTTGTTATTTAGATGCGCATATCTACTTTTAGCTCTTCAGTTCACTTCATCCCTTGATTATAACCCTACTTTCAAGTGAGTGAAACCTCTATGGTGATTGAAATTACAAGGCTGGGAATAGAGTTATCTCTGAGTAAATATCTGAGAAATGGCACAGACACTTTTTTAATCCTTTCCTTACACAGGAAGGAAAGTGTGAACTTACCTTTAAATGATCACTGAGAGACTGGGGGCAGTTTTCAGTATTGTGGGTGTCCATATTATGTGAACAGATTAATACAGTTATGGATTTTCTCATATTCCTTCTTTCCTCCACCTCTAATAGCAACAGGCATCGCTGTTTACGATTATATCTGATCTAGTGTGATTGAAACAACTATATTGTTTGTCCTTTATTTTTTTCAATAACAAGTCAGTTGTCAAGCACCATTCAGAGCTGGTATCACTTCTAATTTCATCCTACTTTTACAGTAAGACACACAAAACTCCTGGGCTGCACAAATCTGCAGAACACTCATACCCAGAATGATAAAGAACAAGATAAGGATGCTGGAAATCCAGCTCAGAAAGTCCTAGAAACTCAGGTGATTTTCTGAAAGAGATGAATTCTGGAAGCTCTGAGAATGTCTAAGTTGGAAGAGCAGGAGCACTAGGAACTTTGAAAGCAGTTTATTTTATTTCCATAAAATAAGTATACTGGAAGCTCCCAGAAACTAAGACCAATGTTCCTTGGCTGTATCCCAGCAGGAAGGATGTTACCCTGAGCTAGCCCTTGGTCAAACAGCTGTTATAGGTCTTCTAGTCCTCAGCAACCATCTTGATGTTCCTGTCCCAGAAGATGGTAGGATCCAGTGCTTCCAAAAATCCATTATATGAGACCAGGACTAAAAAGCATTAAGATTTGAAGCTGTTTTCAGGGAGAGATCCTACTTCAAATATGAAGTATTTTTTTTATCAAAAGGTGGTTCTGGATTAAAATAATTTCCAATTAAAAAAAATTATATGAATTGTTATTTAAAGTCTCTATATAAAGTCTTATATAAATCACAAGAACTACCTTCTGGTCAGTAATGCTTCCACTGGTGCAATGAACAAACACTCTAGGAAGGAATGCCAATTAATAGTGATACACAGAGGCAAAATAGATCATTTGGGGTAAATCTACTGGTTTTCTTCTCTGTTTATTAGGATGATACAGCATTTTGTTTGGAAAAGGGGAAAAAAAAAAGGAACAAGACAGATTTTCTATTGTTCAAGGGTAGTTTCTAGAAAGACTATTTATTACTAAGAATAGTGAAACTATATAATTGATTAAATTGATTAGTTCTTGTACTGTGGCATTAAACTGAGAGAAAACAAACACAAGCATAAAAAACAAAGTAACTTCTTTTTTCTTTTTTCTTTTTTTTTCTTTTGCTTTTTTAAGTATGAAAATGAAAAAATTACTTACCTAAGAAGGGAAAATGAGTAAAGATGTCAAAATCATGATAGATGCATGTATTTCAGCTCTTCTAATGCTTAATAGTTCTTATCTTACAGTGATAGGACCAATCATAGAGACACTTTCAAACTTCACACTGTGACAAGTAACAATTTTTATTTTTTTTTTCAAAAAAAATGGTCAGCAGGGAGGTAGTGCACAAGTTTCACTGAGTTTATTTCATTCCCAGCCCTCCAGCCTCCATCTTGGGAGTGTTAGACACAGAGAGTCCCTTTATAAAAGCTGGGGTCCTTATTCAAACTTAAGGCAATTAACTTTCCCACTACAAGTCAGAATGGATTCCATTGTTCATAGAATATGGTCTGGAAAAAAAGGTCAATTCTGCTTCAGTTCTGATCTGTGAGTTCCTATATACAGCTCCTGTCTGCTACTGGACCTGGTCTGGGACTTCCTCAGTGCCTGCTCCACAGCATCAGTAGTTATGTAATTGCTATCAGGTGGGTTGACTTTGATACTGCTTTTGTACATATTTCTATGTATTCTGTTTTATTATTATTGTTTTCATTGAAGATGTTCTAGATTTCTTTTTCAATCCACAACTCTCTCACACTTATTCCTTCCCCTTTGTGGGGGTGGAGAGATGTGGGTGTAAGGGTAGAGAGGTTAACTGAGATAATCTCTTAAAACCCTAGTGGATATCCCTGATCCTAAACTATGACAGTATAAAGAAAATCCCCTCTCAAAACCAAACCAAACCAAACCAAACCAAAACAAACCAAACCAAACAAAAAACAACCAACCAAACAAAAATACCAAAGAAAACAAAACCCCAAACCAACTGAAATGAAACTGCTTTAGGTATTTGCTGCTAACATCAGTGTTGATTAACTATAGTGGTTTTCAAAAAGTTAAGCTTAAGAAAAGCCCAACCCAAAACCTGAACTGTAATTCAGAGGTGGCCATTTCTAAGAGAACACTCTATTTGTGAGCATAGTATGAGATTTAAATAACTAGCTCTTCTACAGTAAAAAAAAACCACAAAAAAAACAGTCCAAAATAAAGTGTGAAGAAGAAGAGCTGTGTATGCAGATACCTCTGTGAGGACTATATATATTAAGCATATATTTTTATATTCCCAAGAACCTTTGAGACTGAGGTCAAATAAAGCTCACCTGACAGATTTCTGGCTTGCTAGAATTTTTGCTTCAAGTTGTATGCCTGGGATTCTGAAGCATTAAAGGAGGCAAAGAGAACCAAAGTAAAAAATTGAGGTGACCAAGAAATTTTCAGTGGAAATGTTCTCTTTGTGGTGCAATCTTGGCTTATAGGAGTTGGATGGTAATGTTAAGTAGCAAACCATGATAGCTGAACTCTAATTGCCAATTTATTTGTTCATAGTTATAAGAATTCAGTCTGATATTTCCAGCAGCCTGGTTGGTTGGTTGGTTGGTTGGTTTCTTTGGTTTGTTTGTTGTTTGTTTTTTTCTTTTTAATGTGGGAAATATGCTTTTCCCTCCTAATCCACAACTTTATCTCCTGTCATAGAATCATAGAATGCTTTGGGTTGGAAGGGAATTGTAAAGGTCCCTCCCAGATAGGCCAGTTTCATTAAAGGGCTTAGAAGATCTACTTCACTGCCTCGGTGCTGTTCACCTGTATTCCCCAACAGGTTTTACTGGTCTTGCTGCACATATATTTAAAAACTCCAAAATATGCATAACCTTTAAAAACAGATTGTGCTTATATTTGCTTCTCTGAAGTATTAGGAATCATGGAGTGGTTTGCAGAATATTCTTCTGAAGTTATTAGGTAAAATTTGTATTTGCAACCCTAAAGCTGAAGGGAGCTGTTGGAAAGCACATGTAAAAGTTGACATTAATGCACAGCAAAGGAGATATAGTTTGGATTTTGATAAAAGTTGATATACACTCCTGGCACACATTTTTCTCCTCATTGTATGCTGTCCTCAGGTCCTTTATATCCTGCTTTGTGAAAATACTGAAAGTTGAACATGGATTGGTCAAAATCTATCCACAGATTTGGTTTTTGGATCCTGCTCAACTGGTACACAGCTGCCACAGACAAAAGAAATTCTAAAATTATATCATTTGATGTCAAACCATTAATATAAGGGATTCTTACCAGTGACAAATTTCCTGATACCTCATTTTAATTGACAGCTGTTAAAGTTTTCAAATGGTATGAATGTTCACTGAAAATGTTAATAAACCTCTCAGAAGAGTAGTGAAAACATGAAGATATCTTTCTTCACTTTTAACTTACTACACGTTAACAGATTGAAAATTATCAAAAGGTCCACACATTGTATTTCACTACTCTAAAACTGATTTAAAATTCTTTCCTTCTTTTGATCAGATCAAATGTAAAGTGAATTTTATCTGCAATTTTTAGATGCTTAAATGTGTAGAATGAGTAGCACAAAGGAAAATGTTTGTTTGTTTGATTGTTTGTTTTTCCAAAATCTATCAGACCTTGACATTTCAAAACAATTATGTCTGCAAAAATTAACACAAAGGACCATGTGTAGATCTAGTTGTGGACAAAAGCTGAAAATCATGAGCCAAAGTGTTTGACAAGAATTTATTGGGATAGAGGACTTCGAGGAAGGTAAGAAAGACATTCTCCCTCACCCTCTGTTATTTGAAATAATATAAGTACACTAGGTCTAAAATGTTTAGAAATGACATCACTTTTTCCTGACGAACTTTAGACAGCATATTGAGTTAAATCAATTTGGTAATATGAAAGGGCTTCACTTAAGAAAGGATCTGAGAAATCTAAACTAAGATTGAAGTCTCCCTAGGCCTGATCTTGCTTTATTCTCAATAGCAACTGTGTCAAAAAGCCAATCATGATCAAAATCCCAGGAGGGAGCAGGTTTGATTTGTGTTTTTTTTTTGTTTTTTTTTTTTTTTGTTTTGTTTTTTTTTTTTTTTGTGTTTTTTTTTGTTTTTTTTTGTTTTTTTTTTTTTGTTTTTTTTTTTTTTTTTTTTTTTTTTTTTTTTTT
>JAABNV010109522.1:0-10083 GCA_033439845.1 Ispidina picta | reverse complement strand
TACGTGTATATTACGTGTATATTACGTGTATATTACGTGTATATTACGTGTATATTACGTGTATATTACGTGTATATTACGTGTATATACACGATGTAAATAGGATGTCACACCTGCAGGCCTTGTCCTCAGCATTTCCAGCTAGGCCTATCAAGTGAGGCTCATCCCAACATGCATCCTCATGGACAAATGCATCCTCACAGACACCTCAGGCTCCCTGCTGCTGCTCCCCAGCTCCTCCTGCACTCCTGCTCCTCAGCAGCAACCCCAGCCTGAGATGCTCCCAGGGCAGGTGCAGCTGCAGCACCACAGCAGCTTGGATGTGCTTCTAGAGATGCCCATTTCCAGAGCAGGAGCCAGAGAACACAAGCAGGAGAACAAGGAACTGCCAAAGCTTTCAGCTGCTGCAGCCTCACTAAAATTGAGTGTACCTAGAGCCTGAGTCAACTCTTGAGAGAGAAAGGCCCTAGTGCTCTTCCTGCTGCCTCAACTCCAGCTGGACACACTCCCTTCTCCACACAGAATGGAGTATTCTCCCTTATTTACTTATTGCCAGTGCCCTCCCAGCAAAGCCTGGCTCCTCTGCCCACTCAGGGATTGTTTCAGCTCTCCAGGAGGATTTTCCACTTGCACTGACTCACTTTCAAGCAGCATTCAGTCCCCAACCACAGCCTTTCAGAGCTGTCAGACTTCTCACCCGTGGTACTGCAGCTCTAAACTGGCTTCAGTTTTGATGCTGTTATTGTGGAGCTGAGGGTGAGAAATCCTTTTGCTCCATGAACCCCTTTGGAATTTTCTAACTGAGAAGTCTGCAAGATATATTAAGTTTTTTTCCCTTATTTTTTCCATGTCTTAAGAGTCTCAATATTTATTCTGCTTATGCCTTCCTTCTTCTAAGCTACCTGGAAAAGCTTCTGAGGACAGACAGTTTAGTAACACATCATCCCATCTGTGGCTTCGAGTCTTGACTATTGTTTTGGCACCCATCCTAATGTTTACACCCTAAAAAACATCCCCTTGTGCTTCTGTCCCAATTTCTTCAAGCTCAGCTCTTGTTTCCTGTATTATCTGAATTTTAAAGCAAAGTTCACAGAAGCATCATTAACATTTTCAAACCTAGGTGCACCAAATCTTTACAAGAAAGGAGGTAGGTACTGAATTATTACCTGCATGAGCAGAGAGTGGCACAGTCACAATTTCTGTCAGTTACTTACCCTTACATGGGTACAAAAATGTACTAATTATTTTAAGGAATCTCACAACAGCAGAGTAGCTTGTGCAGGAAATAGTCCAGGAGTGTTTACAACTGTATTCTCTGAAATCAACATTCCACTTGTCCTCTTCTGAAGGATGACCCTAAGGGAGGCATTTTCAGAGCCAAGAAGTCAATTTCTTGTCTCATCTTTATGTGTTAAAGCATCAGCACCCCCAAAGCCCCACAAGAATCACTTATCAGATGCAAAATCTATTTGTTCTTTGCAGTAACACCAGCTCCACCTCTCTCCAAACTCTCATCTGAGCACACAAGCTCAACAGAGCTCTCCTTGAAGCCCAGTAGTCTGGCCTGCCCACTGGGAACAGGGCTTTGATCAGTATTTGGGACCAAGTGTTGCTTTCCCCACTGCTGCCCAGTCCACGGATTGCTGATGGTTTATCCCACCAGTGCACATTTTCACTCCAGTTCTCAGCAGCCTATTTCTGGCTGAGGGCTAAAAGCCTGCAAGCAGACAGTGTTGGTTTCCTCTTCCATGAATTGTTCCACACAGCTACATTTATTTCCTTGCCAATGTTGTTAACGCTGACTGTATTTTGGTTTGTTGGAGCACAAGTGATAAGTAGCAGGCTCCACCCAGGAGCCTCAGACCAGGGAGGGGATGGGTTCTTGAGTGTTATATGGGACATGAGGGGGGAGAGAGAGATGAGGGCAAGGAGATTGAAGGAGGAAAATAGGTCTTGCCCATGCTTCCCTCTTGCAGGATAATCCATTATCCTTCACCAGCTGTCACCCGTCCCAGGGCTCCAAAGGGAAACTGCTGAGCACATTTTCCCAGCAAACCCCTCTATTCCTTGTTGTGGGGACACTCTGAAGCAGGAGCTGCTATCCCCTGCACACCACCACTCCCTGCAGCCCCTGATGCTAAGGATCAGCACCCTGGGCACCAGCTTGCACTGCTATCTAAAGGCATCCCTGCAAAGTGCCTTCTCCAAATACAAATGGCCAATAAGAAAAGTCTGCACAGCAAAATGAAAGAGAAATTAAAGATATAAGAGGAGGCAGAGGGAACTTCTCAGCAGTTTTAGGCAGAAAAGCCTGCCCAGCAAAAAGAAGGTGTTGCCATCACTTCACTATCTGCTTTTTACCCCAACGTGCAAGTGTGAACATCTTCCAGTCACAACCACAGCTTCTGACACAACCACACAGCAAAGATCCCCTGAAAACATCAGCATGCAGTACAAGTGACCCAGCCCTTGCCCCAGAAGGGCAGTGGAGCATCAGGTGGGTTGTGCTGTCAGGGAATGCCCTCGTGGCACAGGGATGCTCCCTGCCAAGGGTGTCTCCCAGACTTCCAGCCATGCAGGAATCAGGAGGATTTGGAAATCTCTGTTTCCAGGGGTCTCCAAACCCCAGAGAGAAATCCAACTGCATGGGAAGCCGTGTCATGATAGGTTATTAATGGTTACAACACTAATGAAGCATTTGGTCCTTGGGGGTTGTCCTCTTCTTACACACTCACCCTCCCCACTGAGGGCACGTCCAGTGCTGCTTTCCATACAGCAACATGACTGTGAGACACTGGATGTGGTTGGCACAGTCATCAGGCAGCAACATCAGCATGACAACCACGTTCTGAGCCCAACCTCATCTAAATCACACAAGTTCTTATGTTAGAGGAAGCAAAAAAACCCCAGCAGGTATCTCCCATCTGATCTTGACAAGTATGAGGAAGATTAGTTTCACCTTTTGTTAGCAACTGCTTAGTCAGACCAAATAATGTCAGATATTGGGATATTGGGACCTGCTGGAGATCCTGTGGTGCTCTCAGAGCCTGTCTAGCAGAACAGCTAAATAAATACCTATTACTCCTAAGGCTGCTCCAGGCTCAGAGTCATGGAGGGGCTGCAGGCTCTTCTGACAGCTCCATGGAACAAAAACCACTCCAGCTGCTACCAAGGAGAAAAGGAAAGCACACGTGGGAAAAAGCAATGGACATGAAATATATCCAGAGTGAAAACCACACTTAACCACTCAGACCTTCCAGGGTAAGATGAAGCCAGTCTGCAGGCCTCACACAACCTCCACTGAGGTGTCCTGTCCCACAGAACACAGTTCCCTGGAGTCCCAGGCCAGCACAACCAGTTTGAAACCAGCTGGTTTCTATTGTCACCAGTCTCCACTTAACCATTAACCACCCAGGAACCCCGAGGCTGAGCTGGCTGATAATGGGAGAATTCAGAGAGCACATCCAGCTGCAGCTCCCTGCTGCATGACTAAGGCTTTTTGCTACAGCTAGTTACATCTGCCTTTATGTTTGTGCTGTTCCCCTGACACCAGAGGCCAGCTCATCTGCAGCTCCCCACAAGGGCTGCTCTGAAAGACACTGGTGTGAGCTGAGGAGAAGTGCCACCCTACCCAAAAAAGGCTGCAGGATTCAGCCCCACACACTCCAGCCTCCACTCTGCACCCAGAACACAACATCTGGTGCTTACCAGTTATTTCACAGGGACCTTTACATCCCTGTATTTGTCCATGGACAATTTTCCTCCTCCCAGGCTCCTGCAGGGGGAATAAGTCAGACAGGGTGAGGTTCTGAATCACTGGAGCTTCCTTTTTTTAGATGATTTAGGAGGCTGGCAGGGTACAACCATCCTAAGAGGAAGCACTGATGGTGAGGGCAGTGAGATCCTTTCCCTGCCCTGAACACCACAAACCAACAAGAGAGAAAATGTGCTCATATTCCCATTTTTCCCAGGTGCACTGCCACTGATCACAGGCCAGATAATGGAAAACAAAGCCTTTAATGTCACATTTCCAGTGCAAACTTGTGACTGCAGCATAGCCAGCCATGGAACCACCACAGTGCCTGCTGCTCTGCAGATCACAGCCCAAGAGGAGTCAGGTCTGCAGAGACCTCCATGGGTGTCCAGCTCAGTCACACCCTGGAGGGACCCAGAATGTCCCTAGGATGCCCCTAGAGTGTCCCAGGATGCCCCAGGGTGCAGGGAATGACAGCAGGACAGGACAAGCATCTTCAACAGCAACCCCTGGGAATGTGTCTCCAAATGCTAATGGGATCTTTACCCCTGAAGTCACCCTGCTGCTGTTTACTCTCTGCCTTAATTACAGCTAAATAAAGCAGAGAAGACTCAGCTCCCTGTCTGCATAATCCAAGCCACTGAGCAGCAGCAAAGCCAGCATAAGGAAGGCAGCTTTGGAGGAGAGATGAGGAAGATGAAGATGGCAGAAGCCAGTCTCTAGCAGCTCTGCAGAGGCAGGGAAGGCAACACACAACCCTCTCCAGCTCCCAGGCAACAGGGGTCTCTGCAAGAGGGGATGGCAAACCATTAACATGGCATAAAAACACTTCAAGCAGGACTAACAAAGACCTTTTCCCTGTTTATTTTCATCTTAAAGTACAAATGGTGACAAGAATTTGAGATATCTCTGCAAATGATGGCATAGAATTGGTAATTAGAGATATATCAGCAATTGATGGCATAGAATTGATGATATATATTGATAGATCTGCAATTGATGGCATAGAATTGATGATATATGTTGAGATATCTGCAATTGATGGCATAGAATTGATGATATATATTGATATATCTGCAATTGATGGAATAGAATTGATGATATATATTGATATATCTGCAATTGATGGCATAGAATTGATGATATATGTTGAGATATCTGCAATTGATGGCATAGAATTGATGATATATTGAGATATCTGCAATTGATGGCATAGAATTGATGATCTATATTAAAATCTCTGCAATTATATATAAGATCTCTGCAACTGATATAGAACTGATGATCTATATTGAGATATCTCTGCAACTGATATAGAATTAATGATCTATATTGAGATCTCTGCCATTTATGATATATAATTTACAACATAATTGATTATATATATTTATTTTATATATATTAATGTTATTATATATTTTATTATTGATTATATGTATTTTCAGGGGAAAAAAAGCTCCCTTCACAGTGGTGAACAAAGCTGTGACTCAAGGCAACCTGCACAGGCTGCTGAGAAAAGCTGAGTGGAACCTGCTGGTGTTGGGAGACAGCTACAGTGGACAGATCACATTCACCCACAGACTGAAATTCCTAGACCTGGAAAGGCTTCTTAATCCCTTCATTTCTTTCAGAGAATTGGAAGGCAGCAGCAGAGCTTCAGGGGGGTGTATCAGTGAGGCTGGCACCAGCTCTCTGGGAGCTGCATCAAGGATCTGCTGGAATCCTCAGGGGTGCCTTATGAAAGACTGACATTAATCACAGCCCTGAACACTATCAAAGGCAAACACACAGTGAAAAGCTTGAACAAGTCCCTTCTATTGTTCTCAGCAGCTCTGCCTGTGCACATCATCCCATTCATCTTTCCAGACACAGGTAATGACAAAGATGAGCCTGTATTTTTTTTCCTAATCCTAGGCACTATACTGTTAATGGCTCAGAGAAATCTGATTTTTAGCTAATAATTATCCTTCTTCCTTTTGTAATAGCCACCTAAAAGCAGCTGGGGAGTTCCCTGAAGCTACAGGCCAGGGGTAAAACAGAATGTTATTAAATGTGGAGAATCTGCAGCAGTTGAACATTCCCAACTCAGCTACACATCACCATGCACATTAAAGCCTGGGCTTCAGATAGCCATGGAATAAAAGCAACTTGCTAAAAACAGCTAATGAAACAGGTCTACTCATCCCTGACTCACTCTGAAAACCATTTGTTTCTAGGAGGTGCAGCAGAAACTGACTCACTCCCACGTGTGGATTAGTTAGAAGCAATAAAAAGGTTGGTGCAGCCTGATCTGATCAGTTCACACACAACTGTGCCAGCCCTGGACACACAGGTCACTCTTCTTCCCAAAACTCTGTGCTGATGGTACCTGGGAAAAGCAGAGTGGAAATAACAGAGATCTCTGAGTGGAACATGTTTAGATTGATGGATGCTGACAAAGCTGCTCCTGCACTCTCCACCTGGTGCCCAGGTGAGCACCTACCTGTGCACACCCTGCTGCACACACAGTGCAGTTCTGGACCCCCCAGAGCCACCACCCTCCACTGCCCAGACACTCCTGTGCCACTCAGCATCAATCACCACAACAGCTCTTTTTCCAGAGAGCAAGCCAGTGCAGAGCAGAAATGCAGGGAACTGGTGACCACCCTGACTCTCTTCTGCCCCATGCCCACCAAAGAGCAGCTCCAGTGCCCCCTCCCTGACCACAGGAATGCCTCCAGGGAGCAGAAAGGGTTCCAGCCCCGTGCACAAGGGAGCTGTGGCTTCCCAGACCCTCTGCAAGGCACCTGCAGCTTCCCCTGCTGCACGTCCTCCAGCTCCAGGGGCTGAGGGGATCTCAGGCCAGAAGCTGAAATTCATCCTCCTTGCCCATCAGTTGCCTTCTCTACCACCCACACTCTTCACACGTGCCCAGCTGCACAGAGCAGGGCACCAGAGGCTGCCAGAGCCCAAGGGCCCTCCCTGGGTTGCAAGAAGGAAAGAATTTCAGCCCTGGAGTCAAGAGATACAGCTTGTTATCACGGGGCAGCTTTTCCTGCTGTAACCCAAAAAGGCCAAAGGGGAAAAGCCCATCCCAGGCAGCCCCCAGAGCCTGACAGCTCCAGGGTGAGCTCAACCCCAGGGTGGTTTGTCTCTGTGCCAGCAGCACTCTGAGCCACACACCCTGGCAGCCAGAGCACTGGGGCTGCCCTCAGCTCCTTCTGAAGATGCTCTAATGAGGTGGGGAGACCTCTTCTGAGATCACATCTACACATCTGGCCACAACTGCCCCCAGCCACTGCAGCCTAATGGAGAGCAAAGGGCACCCTGAAAGCTTCATCATCTATTTTTCATTTGATGGCTCTTTAAGCAGAGCTTGGAGGGACAGAGTAGGTCAGGAATGGACTGGCAGTGCTCACAGAGCATCCCCAGCAGCAGCCCAGAGCTGTGACCCACCTCACCCTTGCTGCTGACCTTTCCAGGCAGGGTTTTCCCCTCCAGCCTCACATGCAGAGATATCTACCCAAAAGTGGCAGCTCAGGAGGTTTTTTTCCCTCCTGCAGCCCAGGCTGGGAGCACACTGCTGTTCCACAGCAACTCCACTGCCTATTAATGCCAGGCTGTCTTCAAGGGCTCAGCAGCAGGTGCCCAGCTGTCCTACTTCTGCTGATCAGCTGCAATCTTCTTTCTTCCCCCACTGCTCCAGCCTCCTTCCAGGAAATGTGTCTATGGGGGGGGGATAAATTCAAAATAAAACAAACAAACAAGCTCAAACCAAACCAAACAAACCCAAACCAAAGCAAATAAACCCAAACAAATAAAACCAGACACACCACCATGATTGCAAAGCAGCACTCCAGCTCAGCTGGGCAGCAGGCCTTGCTGAAATGAAGAGCACACAAGTTGGGAGGTGTTCCCAACTACACCCCAAATATTTCACTGTACCCCAAATACTTCACTGCACTCTGATGCTTCTACAGACACCAGCACACAGACCCTGAGCACACCAATCCAAAATCTCCTCTCACAGAGGCTCTGACTGAGGCTGCACATCATGACAGGAGGAAAAACAGCACATTTGGCATCCTTTCCTTCTTGGCTGGAGGCAGAGAGCAGTTCCTTGTCAGTGGAGACACAGTGTGAGGGCAGCAGGACAGGGATAAAAGGTGTCTCCTCCTTGGCATGGAGCTGTTAACAGCCTGAAGGAAAGGGAGAAGCACAGAGCATCAGCTGGAGTGGGTTTGGGTGGGACAGCTCAGGTTTAGAGCCATCCCCTGACCATCAAGGGCCTGCATGACAAACTCCTGCATGACAAACTCCTGGGTGATAAAGTTTTTTCCCTACTCTGCAGCACCAGATGTGAGCTCCAGCACATTCCAGCTCTTTACTGGGCAGCACTTTGTTGCACCAGGGCAGCCCCACACTGCAGGACTCCACCTGTGACCCAGCCAGCCACCTTTTCACACCCCCTGAGCACAATAAATGGAATTAAATGATAACCAATGGAATTTTCATAAACAATTGGCTAGCCAGCCTCTCCACCACCCAGAGAACCACAGCAGCCAGCAGCAGGACTACAGCAAACATCTCCTCGGCCTGCCCCTCATCCTCAGCTCCAGTGCCCCCCAGTCCACGCCAGCAGCTCCCCAGGGGCTGCAGGTGGCAGCAGGCAGGGGAAGCTCCCCCCACACACAGCAGATAACCAGTGGAGCCCCCCGGGGCTGCAGCCTGCAGGGCAGCTGTGCTGGGGGTGAGTTACCCGCTGCAATCGCATTACCGACGTCAGTGCAGCCCGGGAAGTGAATCCTCTTAGGGGGATGACAAAGGGGGGGTGGTCCCACAGACAGCCCGGAACCAGCTGCCCCTGCCACCCCCTGCTCTGCCCCGCTGCACATTTGCATTCGCTCAACCCACTCTGCCCCTCCCTCTCCCTCGGGAAACCTTTTGTTTGGGGGAGGGTTTTTTTTCTTCCAGAGGGCTCTAAAGCCCGACGGGCTGTGCAGCAGGGAGAGCTGATAGCGGGCAATACACTGGGAATTCCGGGGTGATCTAGCTGGGATAAACAGGCAACACACTTGGAACAAACTATACTTGTGAGCAACCATCTCACCTCCAATTCTCCCTCCCCGGGAAGGTCAGTCACCTCCCCATCCCTTATCATCCCCAAGTCCCTCAGGGGACTGAGCAGCAGCATCCCCTCACAGCCAGCGGCCACGCAGCAGGGCAGGGGCTGCACCCCCGAGGCTCCAGCAGACAGCACTGGGGCGGAGAATAACCTCTCATCCTAAGCGTTGCCACAAGTTCTCTTTTGTCAGCGCTGCCGAAGGCTGCTCATCGCGGGCTGCTCGGTGGGGAGCCCCGAGACAAAGGTGTTCTGAGGGACACCCGCCGTGTCCTTCGGGTGATGCTAAAACCAGCGCAGGGGGAGCGGTCCCTGCTCCAGCCAGAGCACACAGAGCCTCCAGCAGCGATAAAACAGCGCAGGGGGAGCGGTCCCTGCTCCATCCAGAGCACACAGAGCCTCCAGCAGCACAAGAGCCGCTGCTCTCGCCCTCCCCAGCTCGGAAACCCCCCCGGGGAGCCCCGGCTTTGGCCCGGAGCTCGGGGTTACCCGGGCAGCTCTGTGCCCCGGACACTGCCGGAGCTCGGGGTTACCCGGGCAGCTCTGTGCCCCGGACACTGCCGGAGCTCGGGGTTACCCGGGCAGCTCTGTGCCCCGGACACTCCGCTGCCTCCCGCCGAGCGGCTCCCGGCAGCGGCCGCAGAGCCGAGCGGGTCAAGGCCCGGCCGGCGGGGGGAGTTCCCCGGGGAGGCTCCCGAGCCAGGGGCGGTGTCTCCCCTTCCACCCCTTCCCAGCCCTCCTCTCCTCTCCCCTTCCCTCCCCACCCAGCCCAGCCCCTCCCCAGCCGGCTGCAGCCGGGAGCGGCGGGGAAGGCGCTGCCGGGGCCGGGCCGCCCCTCGCTCGGGAAGGAGGAGGAGGAGGAGGAGGAGGAGGAGAGCGGCGGGGACCCCGCCGAGCCCCGCTCTTCAGGCCCCGTCCCTCCCGCTCCCTCTCCCGGGCGGACTCACCCCACTCGAGGAAGTCGCAGACGTATCTGTCGCGGCGGAGCGGGGAGTCGCGGCTGCACTCCGCGTAGACGCCGAGCAGGAGGTCGAGCAGGGTCTCGACGCTGAGCACGCTGTCGTGCCGCTGCGGCCCGTCCAGCACCAGCTGCTCCAGCCGCTTCAGCCGCACCTTGGCCGACATGGTGCCGCCCGGAGGAGGCGAAGCCGGCGGCCGGTCGGAAAGGCCCCCGGGGAGCCGCTCAGCCCAACCGCGCCGCCCGCGCCCCGCACCGCGCCCCGCACCG
>JAABNV010108542.1:0-14486 GCA_033439845.1 Ispidina picta | reverse complement strand
GAATTTCCTGCTCAGGCAGGGGGGTTGGACTAGATGATCTTCTAGGTCCCTTCCAACCCCTAATATCTATGAATCTCAAGCCTCATCTATTCATTCTTTAAACCCCTCCAGGGATGGTGACTCCCTGGGCAGCCTGTTCCAGCACCTAACTACCCTCTCAGTGAAGAATTCCTTCCTAATATCCAATCTAAACCTCCCCTTGAGGCAACTTGAGGCCATTTCCCCTTGTCCTGTCATTACTAATCTGAGAGAAGAGACCAACACCAGCCTGGCTCCAACCTCCTTTTAGGTAGCTGTAGAGGGCAATAAGGTCTCCTCTCAGTCTCCTCCAGACTAAGTAACTCCAGTTCCCTCAGCCTCTCTCCATAAGGCTTTCCAACCCCTTCACCAGCTTCACTGCCCTTCTCTGCACCTGCTCCAGCACCTCAGTGTCCTTCTTGTGCTGTGGTGACCAAAACTGGACACAGCACTCAGGGTGCAGTCTCACAAGTGCTGAGTACAGGGGCATGATCACAGAATCACAGCATGTCAGGGGTTGAAGGGACCTAGAAGATCATCTAGTCCAACCCCCCTGCCAAAGCAGGGTCACCCAAGTCACCCAGGAACAGATCCAGGTGGGTCTTGAGTGTCTCCAGAGAAGGAGACTCACCTACTTCTGCTGAGCACAGGGGCACCATCACCTCCCTGCTCCTGCTGGTCACACGGTTTCTGATCCAGGCCACGATGCCCTTGGCCTTCTTGGCCACCTGGGCAGGCTGCTGGCTCACGTTCAGCCAGGTGTCACCAGCACCCCCAGCTCCTTTTCCAGCCCTTCTCCCAAGCCTGTGGCGTTGCCGGGGATGGTTGCGAGTGCACGGCCCTTGTCTTTGCAGGTGGAGTTCCCCGAGGCGAGGATCTATGAGGAGACCCTGAACGTGCTGCTGTACGAGACCCCCCGCGTCCCCGACAACTCCCTGCTGGAGGCCACGAGCCGCAGCCGCAGCCAGGCCGCGCCCAGCGAGGAGGACGAGGCGCTGGAGCTGCGCGTGCGCCGCATCCACGTCAAGAGGTACAGCACCTACGATGACCGCCAGCTCGGCCACTAGCGGCTGCAGCCTGCAGGGACCCTCCCCGGGCTGCCCAGACACCTGACCACCCCGGGGTGTTGGTGTGCAAGGCCCCAGGGCTCCGGAACCGGGGCGTTCGTTTCGCGCCCCCAACGCGGACTGACTGGGCTCCCTCCTCCCGCCACGGGGGGAACGGGGCGGATCCTGACAGCTCCTGGCTGCTCTTCGTGGCTAATGCCTTGCCAGGTTGCCTCCTGCCTGCTTTTCCTGGGGGAGACAGGGTGTTCTGCAAAGCTTTTTCCAGATCCCTGCCCTTCAGGGGTGCACATAGTGGAACTTCCAGTCTTTCAACCAAGGTGCTGAAGTGGAGAGGACCGGGCTGCGGCAGCTCGGAGCAAACGCTTCATCCGGGGTCAGCTGCACTGATGTGTGATCCCCCTGCACATCCAGGGGGGTGAGAACTCAGCAGCTCTGGGGCTCCTCCAGAGAGGTAAGAGCCTGTGCTGGGGTCATCCCGCTCAGATGAACAGCGTCAGGCTGGGGAGTTGGTATCACATCAGTTTCCTCCCACGGCTGTTTGTTTGATGCTGTTTCTGAAGCAGCAGGGGAAAATGGCAGTGGCTGGGGATGTGCAGAGGAGACTGTGCTTGCTGAGTCTGCACGATGCTCATCACTGAAGAGTGAGCTCCAGTTTTGTGTTCTGGTTCCTTTCTAGAGCTTAGAAGTTGAGGTGGAAAGAGAAGAACAGTCATGAAAAGCTGGCATGAAAGTTCAAGAGGCTTTGGAGGCAGGGGAGAGTAGTTTATACTGACCTAAACTGAATCACTTTTATCCTGACTGCTTGGCTGGGTGCTAATTGCAGAGGCCCTCTCAGAAGGTGGGAGTCAGGGCTGCTCTGCAAGGGGGATCTCTGGAAACACTAAGTTTAGAATGAAAAGTTGTTACTGTACTTTCAAGTGTTTGCTTGTATGTTTCAGCTGTAGGCAGCAGAGTCCAATCTTATCACTGTCATCAAGTTATTGGTGGGCAGCTCTGGAACATTCTCCACTGCTGCTTTCATCTTCCCATTGTGCATGAGCCTGGAAGCTTCGTGTTCCACAGAGGTTAGTCCTGAGCTGCTGTGGCCAGAGCCAAATCTACCTGCAAGTCTTAAATCACTGCAAAAGCCTGATGAGAAAATCCCAAATGAGTACTGTGAAGTCCCAAGTAGAATTAAGGTGGTAGGTGGTTTGGTAGGAATAGAAGCAGGGGAGGGAACAAAAAAAACACAAACATTTCCACTTATTGATGCTTTTGAGAGTAAAATTGCTGGGGCCTGGTAAGAAAACAGGGATGGCTGGAGACTTTCAGGGGTTGCTTGCCTGGCCAGGCCTCTGCACGTGGCAGGCACTTGCTTAATGCTGCTCACATTCAGGAAGCAGCACTGCCACAGAATGCACCTGCCTTTTCTGAAAGGCCCTTCAGAACTCTAACAACCTCTTTTCTTTTTATATTGCCTTCTGTTACGTGTGTTCCAGCTGGTTTTTCTATTGTGCCAGTGAAAATACAGCTGCTGAGATTAGTTTTGACAATGACTTCTGTGGTTTTTTTTCCTTTAATTCTGCTAGTGTGACATGGGTTGTTTTGTGGGGTTTTTTTGGTTGGGTTTTTTTAAAATCCTTTCCTTCTGCTGATACTATTTAAATTACACTGAGTTGGGTGCTTTGAAGTTACCAGCAGAGCCTGTAGTGGTAGGGTCTTTGTGCTGTACTTAATAGCTTCAATTTATTTTCTTGTACTTTTTTTTTTCATCTTGGAACAAACAAGGCTGCCATTTAAAATTTGTGTGTGGCACTTTGGTTTATTGGCATTTTTTTTTTTAATATCCGTGTTTTTTGTTGTTCTATTACCCTGGTGATTTTTTTGCAAGTTGAGTGATGCTGGTAGCCTAGCAAAATTGTGTTTAAAAGAAGTTCTTAGCATAAAAATGTCTCCTTTGCATTTCTGTTCTCTGGGGAGTACAGGTATGGGGGGGAGTGAGGGAGCAGTGTCAGATCTGTGTGCTAGTCTAGAGGCTTACATTCCAGGGCTGGATGCTGTACTCCCAGGATTCAGTGTGAAGAAGCAGAGCAGAGCCTGTGTTTTGGTTTAGCTGGTTTACTTTTCCCTGTTTCCCACAGCCAACAAGTAGTACTAATTTCCTATTTGAATGCACATTCAATTAATCTTGGAAACAACCTGTTTTGAGAACCATCTGGGTTGTGAGAATCTTAGAAAGTGCAGAAGAGTTTCTTGGTGTATGTGGAATACCAGTAAGGACTGTGAGCAGCTGGGAATGCCTTCTGAACACCTACAGATACCCTTTTAATTTCACCCCTTTCCCCCACCCCTGTTCATTCTGCTTTCCCAGCAGTGCAGACAGCACATCTGCTTCCAGACCAAGGTGTGAGTGGAGCTGGAGTGAAGTTAGACATCCTTACGCTGCTGTGGGCAGCACAGTGGCCAGTCAGCTCAGATAACAGAGTTCTGCCTGGTGGGCTGGGTGTTGCTGGTAGGACTTTAGGGATGGGGCTGAGATCCATCCCCGTTGGGTGCCCCTGGCTGGGTGTAACTGGCAGCTCTGTAGTTCCCTGTGCTGGTGGGCAGGTGGGAAAGGGGAACAGCAGGAGATCCTCCATGGAACAGTGTTTCTGTCAGTGACAGCAAGCTGTATCTTGCCTCCAGAGTCCTGCCCCTGGAACCTCTCCAGGGCGGGGTAACTGTCCTTGCCACCACACCCCAGCATGCTGATCTGCTCAGACTCAGCACTGCCAGGTCCTCCTGATTTCAGATGCTGCAGTTCTGATGTGACATGTGCTTGGTGTCCTCATCTTAAGCATCCTTTACTTATTTAAAGGCTGTGAGTTATTTTGACAGGAACATTCTAGGCTATCTACGACCTGCTTAGTGGGGAAGCAGCAGCACTGGGGGAATGATGCAGTTGGGAGCTGCATTCTCTTGGGGTAAGTGGTTGCTTCTGGAGAGCCAAGAGCTGGGCTTCTACAGATCTTTCTGCTGGCTGTAGACATCACAAACTGTGATCCCTGTGAAGACAACATCGATTTCTAGTTGTGTTTGCAAGATCAGAGACTGGCAATGGCCCCTGACCCAGCCCATAGCCAGTGGGGTGTTACTGGTGTGCCTGTGAATCCACAGTAGCCTTTATGGGGAGGAACTGCCTTTTGCTCTGGTCATGTATGAGCTCCCACCTCACCAGCAGCTGCTGCAGCAACTTGTGAACCTCTGCTGTGCTCCTCACTCCTGAACTGGTGTGAACTTTGGCACACTCAGTGTGCTAACAGGCTGAATGGAAGGCAAACCCCAAGTGATGCCTCTGCAGCAGGGTGGGGTGTTCCTGCAGTGGGGTCTCTGCACAGCAGCCTCTCTCCTGCAGAGAGGGGGGCTTGGTGCCTGGAGTGAAGGACTCATGTTCAGCAGCTCTGCAGTGTCAGTGTTAATGAGGCACCAATGTCAGGAGAGAGAGTTCTGCAGGGTACAGCCTCTGACTGCTTGATAAATGCTGAGACAAAACCAACTGTTTAACCTTCACCTTGGCATTTAGAGTCTGGAACAGGAGACATCCATCCTCCCAAATGTTCCAATGGGTGGATTTTTATCTCTTGCACTCCTTGGTTAAAATCTGAAAGCTGAGTGAGAGTGGGAAGGTGTTGGGGGGACTGATAACTGACTGTGGTGTGCCTGAGAAGCTGCTTTCTGCTTGGAGCGGGCAGAGCTCCTGTGGCTTTGGTCAGAGTCTCTGTTTCTTGAGGTTTTTGTACTTTTCAGCCACAATTCACTCTAGGAATTACTGATGAAGTTTATCTTGACTGGCTGTGCCTGCCCCACAGCCCCTACCTTGCCCCTCGGGATTGTATCCTTGGGCAATCCTTGTTATCAGACCTCTACAGGCAGATTTCACACCCCAGGCTGTGGGGAGAGCCAGGTGGGCACGAGTGCTGGTGCCAGCTTTGCCCAGTGGCACGCAGCAGGTTGGCTTTGCTGCCTGTGCAGAGGTTTTCCTCACCTGCAACTAAATGTTGGTCAGACCCTCGCCTACCTCAGAGGGATGTTGAAGTTTAATTTGTTTAATAATACTAAAAGACTTTTAATTTCTGAAATACTTTATATCCAGAGCAGATGCTGGCTGTTCTTGTTTGAACTGACATGCTGTGATCAAGCTGTTTTCTTTCTTACAGCATCAGGCTTTGTTTTTATTTCTCTGTCTAAGGGTCAGCCTTATCCCTGCGATAGTTATTGCAGTAACCATATTAGCTCTTGATTAAAGCCTTTCCTCTTTATCAGTGCATTACATGGAAACGGAACACTAATTTTTAATAAAGTGTTATATTTTGTCTCCTGTGATTTCTTTTCTCCAGCACCACAACTTTTTCTTCGTCACATTGATCGGTGCTTTTGTTCTTTGCTGCTGTTACCCTGCTTTCTGAGGTGAGCCACAGGCTTTTTGTTGTGAGCAGTGTCTGTGGAAGAAGCTGGGTGAGAAACCTCTCACGGGACAGTGCATTCTAATGTGAGAGCTGCTCTTCCCCTCAGCTGTGCTGCTGAGAGTTCTCTACCTGCAGAGTGGCTGCTCCCACCCTGACCACATTGCACAGGAGCTGTAGAAACAGCCTGCTGGGGTTTGTGCTGCTGGGAGGGCTGGTTCTGGGACGGGGTGACTGGTTTCCAAGTGGGGAACTCTCCTTTTCCCTTTGCTGGCTGCGCTCCAGGGCCTGCAGCATCCCTCGGGAGCCCAGCCTGGGGTGCCTTGTGCTGTGCCCTGGGTGTGAGGACTGGGTGTCCCGCGGGAGCCCGGCCCGTGTCCCCTCAGGCTGGGCAGGGAGGCGCTGGGGCAGTTCCTGAGCTCCCCTCAAGGCCTCTACCCAGACCAGAGCACGGGAGCCGGGGAGTTGCTCCCTGCACCTCGGACCCGAGACCTGAAACCGCAGCTCCGCACGGCCCTGGCCTGAATTTCTTTCCAGAGAGGGTGGTTGGGCATTGGAATGGGCTGCCCAGGGAGGTGGTGGAGTCCCCGTCCCTAGAGGTGTTTAAGAGTCGCATAGATGTGGTGCTGGGGGTCATGGTTTAGGGACACTGGCAGTGTAGGGTTAATGGCTGGACTTGATGATCTTGAAGGTCTCTTCCAGCCAAATCATTCTGTGATTCTGAGTGAGATGAGTGTAGGCACTCATAGAAAAGACAGTGGGCCATCAAACTGACATGTTACTTACATATTGCTGTTTCTTATCAGAAGCCAATTTCATCATCTCTTCCTTTTCACATTTCAGTTCTTTCTCATCAAAATAAAATTCTCGAACCATGAACCTACAATTGAATGACAATTACTTTCACAAGCCATAGTCCAAGCAATATGCATGCTAATTTACTTTGTCTCTGGAGAAACAGATACAGGGTCTTTCAAATTGTTGGCCGTTTAACCAGTTAAAGTATGTGGTGGGTGGGAATGGAAGTCAGCCCTAGAAAGCAAGCTTCCTGCTGTTAGCATGAGAGCAGAAAGGCCAATTTCAAGATTTGTAGTTTGGTGCTTAAAGCAGAGGATCACTACATCTACTGCCACGGCACCTTCCCACCCTGCCTTCTCAGTGGGTTTAAAGCCAGCAGCATCCCAAAGAGTAAAGGAGACCAGTGATAGGTTCAGGATGTACTGAACATAGAACAAGCCTCATCATCTGCTTGTTAGGCTGCTCTGCCCAGTAGTCCCTGCTTCTTACCTGTTCTCCCTGGCTTTAGCCTTGAAGTCATCCATCACTTTTCTAAATAGGGTCACGGTGAAGAGTCCTCCCTCTGCATCCTCAGCAATCATTCTGTGGGAGGGAAATTCAGTGCTGTGATGTGACATGGCAAATCCCTTATGCCTTCTTTACCTTCCTCTTTTGAAGTTCTTTTTTTTTTTTTTTTTCATTCATGACACTGAACAACACCTTGCTTTACAAGAACTGCTGTGACTGAAATAAGGAACAAAGATTTAACTAGCACCAGCCATGTTTTCTCCAATGCAGAACTCCCATAAGTTAAGTTCCTGAAGTCGCTGTAAAACAGATGCTTTCTGCCTGTCTGATTTCCCCACATTTCCTGGTAATGTTTCCCCACCTTCCAGGCACTTGTGGTTTTGAGACAGGAAGTAGTAAAGACATTTCTTCTTTATCTGTGCTTTCTGCTTCCTTCATTTCAGATTATAGCACTATCACCTCTTGTGCCCTGGACTGGATCTCGTGGTCTGCGTGAGCTGAGAAACGGAATATTTAATTCCTAGGAAGGTTTGGGTTTTTTCTCCAGGTGAAAGGATACCTTAATATGCCATTTTCTAATGCAAATGTCAATACACTGACTTATTCTATTCTACAGCAGGAAAACACTTAAAAATGTAGTGTTTGATCTTTGTGAAAAGTAGTTTCCATAAAGTTGTCTATGATTGCATATGTCTGAATTACACCTGGATTGCTCTAAAAAATTGGTTGAGATAAACAAAGGGCCTGATTAAAAGCAGAAAGAACTAGATTGCTAGAAAAAAAGAACAACACACTAACTGGAAAAAAAATAAAAATAAAAAACCAACAACACAGTGATCCTTTTTTTCCTTTCATCTGAACTTCCCTTCAACAGAGTCATTTCTGATTCCAACTGAGAATGAGATTGGACACACCTATATGTTAACATGGAGCCCATGCTTTACATAGCTGATTCATTCCAGGACCCAGCAAATTCAGGGGGCTGAAATATGCCAAGGGTCTCTGAAAAAACAAGTACCTTAATTTGGCATTTCACTTACTTGGTGGAGCGAGGCACTACCATATCAGAGAGTGATTCATAGGTCTTCTGCCACTGAACATAGCTGGACCTTTGAGCAACACAAACCAAAACACAGTAAATAAATACTATATACTAGAAGGCAAATGCGTAGATAAACATGGTTCATTAAGCTTAGGGTAGAAGGGTTGGAGCTCTGTGCTGGGTTATGTGATTAAGACACTTCAAGCCTTTCCCCTCTTAGTCACCAGTTAAGGACATGTTTCCTTTGGTGCAGCACCCTTAGTCCTCAACTTTGGGCCTTGGCCCAGGGAAGGGCCCAGAGGAGGAAGCTGATGGTGGGAGGAAGGTGGCTTTTGGCACATACTTCCGGGATGCCACACAGCATCCCATGCTTCAGGACTCCTGCACAAGTTCCCCCTGATGCATGGGTAGGTGTGGTACATCTGCTCTGTGTGCTCCCAGAGCTGATCTGGTGCTACACTGAAATAATGAGAAGTACCAGCACTGGGAGAAAGGGATCAAGGGGATGTTAAGAGTTCACAAAGCAAGAAGTCTGTTTATAGGGGGAATCTGAAAGAATGCAGGTAATAAACTCAACAAACTCACCTCAGATAACTTTTTTGTAATATGGATCTCACAGACAGAAAAGTGAGGTCACTGTGTGTTTTGGGACAGGGCTATACGGAGAGGAACAGTTTACTGTAGGCTTCTGAAAAAGGCACCAGGTAACTTCACAACTGGTGGCGATGGCAGTAATCCTGTGTGCAGGCACTTACAAATACCAAGCCAGCACAGGCCTTGTGAGTTTGACAGCCTCTAATTCCTTTCATAAACTGGCTGCAGTCCAGTAAGAATCTAGTTTTCTTTTTTCTTAACTCATACTATTCCTACCAGGTGTCTGTTTGAGAACGTACTCTATAACCCTTAAAAACCTATATCCTGATTCTGTCATGATGAGTTCAGACAGTCTTTGTCTCTTTCTTTTGTGCCAACACCACCCTTGGTTGAAACAGCTCTTTCCTCTTTGCTAACACTCCACCCATGCCCCAGCCAAGAGCTGTTGAACTGTCCCAACCTGACCCAGCATCGCCTGGAGACGGTGCTTGCTCCTTGCCACGCTGAGTATACATATGCACACACTCCTGACTCACTTTGGCACCACGACGAGCAGTGTGATAAGATACTCAGAATTCAGAACAAAGTCTTCTTTATGCACAATGTCTGCTAGGGTCCGAGTCAACAGATTTCCCCTAGAGTGAAGAAGACAAAAAACACCCAAAACATTAGCAGGAAGCCAGCAGCAGCACACTGGAAGTACTATGCTGTGGTTATAGTGGGGTAGAAAAAGCCAGGAAGGAGATGATTAAAGGATATAGCTACACTTGTGAGATGGCCATTTAGTTCTTTTTACTGGAACTAAAACTAATATAAAAGCAATGAATAACAACGACAGCCCTAGGCTCTTTTGTGCCCTTTATGGTGAAATTACACCATTCTGCTCTATTATTTTTATAGTAAGGGTCTAGATGTTTGGGAAGTGTACATCTGAAGTTACCATTTTGCTCCTGGTCATTGCCACATTTTGTGGGAGGCACCTTCTTTCTCAGGCTGCCTGTTGAGCTGCCTATGTGACCATGTTTCAGTCAGAGTAAGTAAAGTTAGTATGGACCTAAGCTAGCAAAGCAACCCTGGCATACCTGTACTGCTGTGAACAGGTGTACAGAGATACCTCCAGGTGAAGGACAGAGGGAACAGTGGGTTTGTGAAAGTTGGGATCTGCATGATGAAGTTTATTACAGCATTACATCTCATGCCCCCTTGATCCCACAAGTGCTGCATGCTGAGGAAGTGTAGATGGCTGAGGCCATCCAGGCTTGACTGGCAGGCACTAGGTGTGTACATGAAGGGAGCAGCTGCCCCCCCATCACTGGGCAAGAGTGAAGAAGAATTAAACCATTCGTTTTTTGGTGGAGGTCAACTGTGCCAGTCTAAACATTAACTAACTAGCCAGTAGCATCTTAGATATTTGTTCGACTCAAGCTACCTCGCACTAGTAGACACCAGAGATGCCAGCATTTAAAGGTGGATGGGATGGTGAAAGGAAGATAGGCCTGGACCATGAGGTCTCTGTTCTTCTCCCTCATCACCTTGCTGGAGGCCTGGCACTAGATGTATTCTCCACACAACGTCTGCCTCTTTCCAGGTGTTTAAAGCTTATGTGGAAGCTGGAGAGATGCTGTAGGAGTGGGCTGGGAATACAAAGGTGCCAAGAAAATGAAAATGGGAGCTAATGTCCTCTTGTTCCTTCCACCCATGATTATCCACATGCATGCAGCCTGCATGTGGATAATATGCCTACACCAAGCTGGAAGCACAGGCCAGTGGTGCTGGGTGGTGGTGAGGTGGAGACACAAGAACTCAGCATAGAGAGTGGGAGTTGTAATGGTGATATGGATCTGCTGACCCTCATGGGCACTGCAGTCCCCGTGTTGAGTGGGACTCTATAAGGGACAGATTTTCTGACAAACTTGTTCTGAACCACCACCATTATTTTTTTTGTGTGTTTTCTGGTTGGGTTCAGTGGAGTTGCTGACAGGCGTATTCATTTTAGCTCCACATTCAGAACAAAACTCCAACCACCCTGGAGTTCTGAGCCCCTGTGAAGTATCTTTCTTCAATAAAGGCTGTTTTCTAGGCAGGCTGCCAGCCTGGATGGCTGCAGAGCCAGGAAGGCAAGGACTCATGTCCTGTGCCCAGAGCAAGGGGCCTGAGTAGGAAAAAGTGGCACATATGAACATGTGTTGGGCAAGGGCTTGCACAGCACCATCTATGTTGCTTTAAATCTACTACTCACTGACATTTACTATTCTCCCAGTGATACCTTGGAAAAAGGTATCTTGTCACTTGGTGTCAGCACTGAATAGGTAAAGACCACAAGCAGTTGAAGACAGGACAGAGAATGTTTGGGAAGCCCTGACAGGGCATTACCTGAGCCAACAGAATGAAGCAAAGAAGAAAAAAATCTAAGTGAGATGCTGGTGAGGTGTGGAAACATGCAAGACAAAGGTGCTCCTACAGAAGCTGTGCAAATCCTGTTCAGAACATAGGAAACAGCTTGGTCTTGCAAAAGAACCCACCAGCTGACACAGCTCACCTAATTTCTGACTCCCTAAAATCTCATCAGAACAACACAGTGCATTTGGCTTTGAGTCTTTCCAAGACTGACTGCTCACACTGCCAATAAAATCCTAGTAGGATCTGTGGTGTCCCCAAGTGATTTTGAGACACGATGACACCAGCTCCCCCGTGGCTTTTGATGGGTCTGTAGATGCTCAGCCTGTACCAAAGCCAGAAAAATTTGTTCCCACCAGAAGACACATGGTGCACTGCACAGAAATGGATGTGAGCAAGCAGTGCCCTCAGGTCAGCCATGCAGCATTCCATATATGAACAGGCTGTACTTACACAGTCTTTTTCTCCAAGCTTTGCAAATTTCCTTTAATGTTGTTGTATGCAGCTGATCGGGTCTTTAGGTCTGTTTCTATTTGAGTCACTTGCTAAAACAAAGTTAAAAAAAATAAGTGAGTCAACTCAGAGCTTGAGGCATTGTCCTCACCCCCCTCCTGCTAGCTCTGCACCTTAACAGAAGGACACAGCTGCCAGCTCCTGGTAAAACCAGGCGCTGGTGGTGGGAGCTTCAGAGGGAGCCAGTGTCAGAGCTTCCCTGTGGCAAAGGCCTCTGCAGAAAGCAGGAGTCAGTCAGTTGATGCTGCATGTGTTATAGCTGGACATGAGGAGCAAGTGCACGGTTTCATTTGTTATCAACATTGCACAACACATTTCACCTTTCTGAGTGTGTCAACAGTGTAAATAATTAATCCAGCCTGCATTTGATTTAATGTCAGGCCAACACATTCACAAAAGAACTCCAAAATGGAGAATAGTATGTCAGTATGTAACAAACTGCCACGAGGGGGATTAAAGTGCAGAAGGCCTGTCAGTGTACTCTAGCAAATCTGATAAAGTGCCATAACTTATGGACTGGAAAGGTTTCAATATATGTATCGTAATTATTATTAGCATCAACTGCTTCAGTACGAAGTGTGTGCCTCTGAGCCCATTCCTGCCCAATCAAAGGCAAAGCTCTCACAGACTGCCATGAGAGGAGGGACCAAAATCTGCCCAAAGACATGCTTCCCCATGCTGACATCTTAACATCTGGAATACAATTTACCTTTGCTAATGCTTCTGATATATTCTTCAGCGGCTGCTTTATGGGATATTTGGCCATGTCCCACTCAAATCGTGTCAGGTAGCTAATTAGGTCAACTGCAAATGCAAAGAGATGCATGAAAGCAGATAGCTTACCAGATGGCAGGTCAGGTTTGGGTAGCAGTCCCCAGCTGTAGCCTGGCCATAAACTTTGATTAAAATTAGAGCCAGGAGCGAACCAGAAGCCCATCTCTGAGTCCTCATACAAACTGAATCTAAATCAAATCCACACAGATTATATGCTCGATCTAATCATCTTTCTAAACACCCTCAAACTTAGCAGTTGAAACAGAAATCTTTTCTGCATTACACCTAATCATACAGAAGAAGTGTTATTGTAAAATTAGCTGTATCAGCAGGACACAACAACATGCAGCCATTCTTCTTCAGAGTGGAAACAGCTTCATGTAACCTCAATCTTGATTACTGCAATATGCCTGAATTTAATGCTGGCAAGAGGCAGTATTTTTCTAATACTTTAAGCCCAGGACCAGCAGAAATACTCAGGGTTGCTGAGAGTTTGACCAAAGGTATTAGAAGTGTAGCTGATGTCACTTCTCTGTAATTCAGTCAACTGCTTGCTAGAAATCAAACAAATCACATGTGAACACTCTGCACACAGAGCTCCCCATCTCACACAAAGCACTACAGTATTTCTCTAAATGGATAAATCCATACACAGCATCCAAACACAGAAATTCACAGCAAGGCCCTGTGCATGCAGCCCCCCAAAACAAGGCACCCTCAGGCCATGGGGAACCACAGCTTCTTCCCAGAATCAAGGGGAGATACCACATTGAATGCCCAGCTCCTAGAACAAGATCATGATGCTTCACTTTGCTTGAATACCAAGACACTTTAACATTAGAAAATACGAAGGCTTGGTACATTGTGGTACCAAATAAGGAATTCTCCTCTAGCAGCTCATGACATCAGATGGCTCTTTGCCCAAGTCTCAGAGCCCTTAGGATGCCAAACACACCCCTACATAGTGTTCTAGGACAGCTTTATGGTATGGGATAGTCATACATCCCACCCCCACAAGCAGATGGGCTGGGACTGTCCCACTGCAGGTTAGGGAGGCTGGAGGAAGGCAGCATGCAGAGTCTAGACAAAGAGGTCTGAGGCACTGTCACTTGCAGGGTGGGCTTCCATCCTGATCAGGAAAGTAAATGTGGAGAATAACTGGGAAGCTGCTCTGGGGAGATGAGGAGAAAACAAGCTCAAGGTTCCAAGTAAAAGGAAGGGAAGGCTGGGGCTGTTCAGTGCTCTATGCTGCCTTGTCCAGAGGGTTAATTCAGTCCCACAGCAAGGTTTGAGCACAATTTCACATGGGCTGGACTTCCAGGGTGTGGGGAAAACATTATGAACTGAGATGCATGAGAAGGAAGGTGAAAAGTTGTGTAATTGCCACGCTACCAGGCTGAGGGTACTGCCCTGTCCCATGTGATACCAAACACCCTTGGCAGGAGAGCACTGTCCTTTCCACGGGCTTCTCGCACCCCACAACAGAGTCAGCTTACCCTATTAGATTTCCAAAGAATGGAAAGTCTTACGCTAGGAGGAAACAGGCTTCTTAGCATGGGACAAACTGCCTGGGAGGCAGAGAGTGCTGGCATGACTGTGTTCTCCCCTCCTTCTACAACCACAGCTGTGTAAGCCTCCCACACATCCAAGAGACAGGAGTCACGAGGCAAAGATCCAACCCTTCCTGCTACACTCTGATTGGGAATCAGCAAATTCTCATGTACAGGGAGGTGTGGAAAGGGGATAAAACTGGGGAAGTCAGGGAGAGCTATTGCACAACTCCTGCATGTGCAGTTCTCAGGCAGTGCTTGCTCATGGTGTCCAGGGAGAAGGCAGAGAGGTAAAAAATACCTGAGCAACAAAATTCATGGGGCATTTTTCAGCATGGGGTACATGACAGAAGGATCTCACTCTGCTGCCCCTCTTCTAAGCTTTCTTGCTGAGGCTTTGCTAAATTCAATGGGAATGAAACCTGCAAGGAGCATGGCACTATTGGGCTGTGTGGAGGAACACTCTATTTAGAGGCTCTTTAAAGACATGCTCTGGTCTATTTATAGCTGAGGAGATATGGAAATTCCCCAAAGACCTACACATGCCCTTCCTATCCTCACATTCCTTGAATCTCAGCAGAATTCAAATGTTAGGCAGTTGAGCACAGCATGAGTTCTCAGCCTGTTTTACAAGTTCATTCCCCATCAATGGTCTGGCACTGGGTAATTCAGATAGGCAGCCTGTTCTTGGGGATGGCACGAATGTGGATGCTAAAATGGCTACTGCTTGGAATTTTCCTTCTCGTGGGATCGAGAAGATTCCCACCAGCTGTGTGACCTTGGTGGCGACCGTTTGTTAAACAAT